>JAODXP020008799.1:5000-55000 GCA_027497455.2 Sardinella longiceps
AACATGTCCTCAGAAGAAAGTGGTTTCAGACTTGCCAATTTACTGACATCAACCGCTTGACTGTTAACACCCGGCCCGTTAGTCAAAATCTAAAAGCCAATGTGGCCCTTTGGTAAAAATAAATGCCCACCCCTGCCATAGAGGATCTGGACATGCAATGCGCATGTTAACATGCATTTTTAACTAAAATGGTCAAAACCATGCTCGCACCACTAACTAAGAGGTAGCTGTGCCACTCCTAGAATCATTTCCTAAAAAGGGATCAGAGATCAGAGGAGTGCTCTCATCTTTTCCACGAAATGGCATGGGACAAGACTCTCTCTATCATTCATTCACACACACACACACACACACACACACACACACACACACACACACACACACACACACACACACACACACACACACACACACTATTTCTCTCTCACTGTCTGTCTGACACATAGCCTACAGTACACACACATCCCTTACTAGTGCACTCTTCCTTCTTTCTCCTGCATCATTCTCTCTCTCTCTCTCTCTCAATCCCTCACACCCACCACCACACACACACACAACATCTACTGTAACTCTGTATCCCCCCTCCTTAGGCCTTTGGGGGTTTTGTGGTGAGAGGCAGAATGAATGACTGATGTAAGCATGTGACTTTGAAATGTTGAGGCCAGAGCCAGAGGAGGGTCTTGGCTTTACTCTGGAGACACAAGTGTCCTCCTCAGTCTTGTCCTCCTCTCCTTCTGCTAAGAGGGGTGCTGCTACTGAGAGACAGGGCCATGCCTTTCTCAACAAATCCCCCTTCTCGCTGCCAAGGACTGCTGTAAGAAACAGGGATATGCCCTTCCCATCAAATCCCCACCCCTTAAGGTCACTAGACTTCTGTAGACAGAGGATCAGCAGCCTCCAATCACTCGGAATTCCTGATATCCAAGCCACTAGATATCACTATCCAAGCCACATATACAGTGTTGGCCCCAGAGCCATGTGGCACAGTAGGCCTACAACCCCCACTGCTTAGGATACCATCCACAGAACCAACCTGAATACCAGACACCTGAGAATACCATCCACCACACACACAGTGCACTGACGAAGCAGCTACAGAACTTACTTACTATGCTCATCCACCTTTAAACAGCTGAAACATCAAGCCACAGTCTAAAAACAAAACCTGGGCTAGACATTTTAAAAGATAATAAGATGTATACAATACACTATAAATGTAAACTCTAACATGTATAGTCTGGACACAATGGATAGTAGCCTTATTTGATCATCCGCTTTCACATTGTTTTATTAAACAGGAGTCAAGCGCCTTACACACAGGCCAGACATCTGTAGGTCTAGTGGAGGAAAGCCTGTCTTTTAGACTCCTATGCTGTTAAAATGCTATGTTAATTTAATATCAGTCACTCTTGTAATCCTAACACGTTATTGTAATAATTTATCGCTGCTTTAACATACTATCCCTTCGGAGGACTGAGCTAACATGGCTACAGACTGTCTGTTTGCCTGCCTGTCTATCTGTCTGGTTATCTCAATGCAGCCTATTACGGTATGTGCCAGTGAGAGAGATCTCCAATAAGCTCTCCAGTTGTGTAAACAGACTTTTTTTCTTTGCCTGAGAGAACAGTGGAGGTGTGAGGTGTACAAAAAAGAGGCTGCGGCGTCTGCACCAAATTGTAAGTCACTTTACTTTTTCAGCAGACTGTCAACTGCACATCTTAATCTGAGTGCTCTTTAAAAAAAAAAACACTTTTCAACCAGATACATGATTATACTTAGCCATTCAAAGAGCACAGGAGATTCTTTTTGATGGAATGTCTTTCTGTGGGAGAGAAATGAATGCATGCAATTACAGCAGGGCTATTAGGATGATAAATTTAATGGTGATTTTTTACAGGGATAAAAGAGAAGAGAGGCTTTTTATTCAAAGTGCTTCCAAAATCATCGTGGAGAAAAGACGTGTGGAGAGAAAGCTTGGCTCTGCAGGGGTCCACAGAATGGAACCTTTTAACCCCCAAGACTAAAACCTGCAAGCTGAAAACCATAAGCCTGTCATGCTTCAGTGTTTGTAAGCTTTTCACTGGCTTGCATCATCATTACCACATGTGTAGATATCATGTGACTGCATGGAGGTGGGGATGACAAGCTATGAAAGCTAATCTGTCAAACACTGCTATAACTTCTAGGTGTTTTTGTCTCACAGTGTTTCTTTTTGTTTATCCATGTTCATAGTTATAGACATTATAGATTAGACCAAGGGTGGGCAACAGTTTTAGTATGAGGGCCACAGGCACATTGGCAAAGCACACAGTAGTTTGTTAACGCTGCACTCCATGTGGCTTACTTGTTTATCCTTTCACTTTACTTAATTTTTGCCCACTGGGCACGGAGCACCAGAGCAACATATAAAGAGTTTACTCACTTTTCAGATACACCATTCCGCCAACAGTTTTTTTTAATAATCTTTATTATTTAAGGATGCCATTCTTTATCAATATTTCACACACACTACACTGGAACATGGCTTGAACTGAAGAGACAAAAGTAACACAAGAGGACAACTTTTCCAGGCTCTACAGAGGCAGGCTCCTCTTCTCGATTTCCCAAAGGCTTTGGGGAGAGATTAAGATGCAATTTGAATCATAATTCGGGATGATGTTTGACCTTTACAGAGCCGACGGAACTCATTATGCTTTGGCCTCGGTAGACACAGGATGGCCTATGGCTCTGTGACTTTGTGCTCTTCTCTGTATGGTGACACACCTGTCCAGTCTGGGTCAGCCACAGTCCTCCACCCCCTCAGGGCTGGCTATGGGGTCTGGGTCTGGGTCTGGGTCTGGGTCTTGTTCTCTCACACTTCTCTCTTTTGCTCACTTACGCTGAATACAAAGCAAAGATCTAACATAGAGGTGGGGCTGTGTGGGTTATGTTTTATATGTCAGGGTTTCTGCAGATTAAAAGTCTTAATATTAAAAATATGAATTTTAGGCCTTATGAAATATGGTGCAATATAGGTCTAAAATGCATTGAGTTTAATTTGTTTGAGTTGTCAATTTAAGGAGAAGTGGACATCTTTCTCTCTCTCTCTCTCTCCCTCGATGTGTGTGTGTGTGCGTGCGTTTGATAGAGGATGAACAAAAAGAAAGACTTACTTTTCAAGTAAAACTTGTGATGAAATAAATGAGAAGATGGAAAGAGTATCTAAGTAGTCTCCAACTTTGAACATTTACATACTGACATTTCAACGTGACATTTCACTCTCGGTCAGGATCATCCACAAGTGAAAAAAAAAAAAAAAAAAAACTGATAGGAAAATGATCCGATTGCTCAGCAGCCTGACAAATGAATATTTTTCATTTGAATTTCTTCCCTCGCCATCAGGAGACATTTGTGGTGTGAGTCTTTGTCAGGGTTTGCTGAGATTGTTGAATATAGGCAATCAGCCTGTTTGCTCGTAAGGATAAGGGGACATCTGAAATGGCAACATTTAAATCAGAATAGATGACAGTGAAAGAAAAAGGATAAGAGAAAGGCTGTGTTGGGAACCATTACAACAGATTTGAAATTCAAAACAGTTTAAAGATACTGAGTTAGAGAAAGAAGGAAAAATAAATGCTATAGGCTGGCCACATAGCAAATGGTGGGAATTATTATGTAAAATAGTGCAAATTATTATGACATACTGAGCTGAAATTCTGTAAAACTAATTTCAGCCAAAGATAAGCTGCTAAAAATAATCAGTGTTTCAATGTAACTAGTAGTTAGTCTGTCTCTCTCTCACACACACATACACATACATACTGTACACACACACACACACACACACACACACAAACAAACAAACATTGGAATTTGGTCATCCACATTCTTATCATTTTGCCACTAAATGCGAAAGAGAGTAGGGGATAGAAATCTGCTATATGAGAGTAAATATACACTATAGCATTTCTAACAGAGAATTTATTATCACATGCAAATTTGTCTGATTTCATTCCATGTCATTGTATTGAATATAGGAATTGACTGTCTTTTCTTGTAGAACATCAAGGGAGGGGTCCTCTAATGAACAGCTATCTAAGCCTCTGGACACTCTTTGAATGTCTGCACATCTATTGTGTCGATTTGATCATCTTTAGAGCAGCCTACAGCACATTCTGCCAGTCGACCACAAAGGCACAGGCAGAAACATCCATGACACACAGACCAGACTCACACAGAGAGAGAGAGAGAGAGAGAGAGAGAGAGAGAGAGAGAGAGAGAGAGAGAGATGCAGTTGTAAAAGAAAGAAAAAAAAACAGACTATTAGGGTGCATACAGTACACTGAAAAAATCTATAAATCTTGTGTAGGCCTAATTCCCCATATTTCAGAATATTTATCTTGTTTTACCAATTTTAAGATGAATTTAATTAGTGAGGCAGAAATATTTGGCTTGCGTTGAATGGTTTTACCTAGATAATACAAGTCAGTGCAAACATTTGAGTGGCCGTTACAAATAATTTGTTCCACTGGTAGTTGGTGTGTGTTCTGTCCTGAGATGATAAGACCTCTTATTGATCATTAGCCTGGCAACTCCATCCTTCACGCTTACACTTGATTATCTACTCCTTACACTGTTAGTCTGGAATTGATCCCATTGATGGTTGTCTGCGTTAGCATTTTTACTGCAACCAATCGGCAAACAGAGCAAGGTGATGTGTGGACACTGGCAATGCTGTCTGTCAAGGGACTGATGCAATACTTCCTGCAATGAAATATACTATTTACCAGCAGTGAACCTAAAAGCAGGATGAACCTAGAAATGTAGAATACACCACAGTTATATGCTAAAAAGTGTAGATTTTGGGATCTAAATGGATGATTTGCATAATTGATATAATAACCATACATTAGCATAATTGCAACAACTTTTCAGTCAATTTAGTCAATTTTAGGAGTGGTTTTAGGGGTTACTGACTGTGGATGCTGAGATTAAATATAGTATAAAACTAAAAAGTGTATGCAAGTGTAAAGTAGAAGGTAATTAAATTCCGGCTGCCACCATTGTGCCCTTGAGTAAGGCACTTAACCCTGAGTTGCTATGGGAATTGATAAATATAAGTCGCCTTGGATAAAAGCGTCTGCTCAATGCATACATAACATAAATAAATACAATTAAAATGATAGTTGTGACAGTTGTAGTTCAGATGGTTGTAGTCAAGTTCAATAGTTGTAGTCAAAATTTCAAGATTGTGATGACTTCACAGGGTTTGGCTCAATTTGCGTGAATAGTTAAAGGGGTTTGTGAGGTGTTTTTCTTGTTTGTTGGGATGTACAGTATGCTTGTGTACATTTATTTTTATACCTATGTATATGTTTGTGTGTGTGTGTGTGTGTGTGTGTGTGTGTGTGTGTGTGTGTGTGTGATTTCTACACCACTACACCAAAGGCTGGGCAAGTGGGTGGATCCGAATATGGCAGAGACACACCTGTAGACCTGAGATAACCTACATAGCTCTTTGAAGTGCCCCGCCAGGATTGGACACCGTGGCAGACTGATTCCCTGGCCGCCACATTAATGTGGAATGATTGCTACTTCATGAGGTCAGAGCGTCTGAGGTGATGGGATGTCGCATATTTCATGGTATGGAAATGAAGGCGTTTGTCAACCTGTCTGTCATTATCACAGTGGCAGCCTGGTAAAAATGCCACGCCGAGTTTGTTTTCACCACAGCTCATGTAAACACAACTGCTTACACTGCACACACACACACACACACACACACACACACACACACACACACACACACACACTGTGGATCAATATCAGCAGAATATTTCATATTTCATACTTAACCACATAGACACTTGAAGAGTGCCCACCTTCCCTTTAGCCCGCCCACCTCTCCCCAAACATTGATTATAATACCAAAATATTCTCTTGACTTCCATGTCAGTGCCAGGCCCTTAAAATCATCCTGAACTCCTACTTCCATTTCTGATGCACTTCTTGGGGATATATAACTGCTTAAACAGTCTCAAGTCAAGTCAAGCAGTTCTTTATTGTCATTTCAATACAATACAGTCATTACAATATGTACAGTGAAACAAAATGTTTCACCTTTATACTAGTGGCTATAATAATTATGACCGCCGCTGCGTAGCAAGCGTAGCGGTCATATAATGATTGTCAAAGTTTTTTTTTTTTTTTTTTCTTTCTTTTTTTTTTTCTCCCGTCATCTACTTCCTGAATTTTTGGTCAACGATTCCCGGGACACCGTAACACCGGGGCACATGAAACTTGGTGGGCATGTAGCCCCTGTAGACTTTTACGGAAAAATTTCGTTTGGTCCCCGGGGGCCACTCCATCTTTGCGCTGCGCCCCCCGAAACCCCAAAAATGTAGTTTTTCCTAAAAAACTACCTGACCCGTGATATTGAGGATGATGAAATTTGTATGGAATGTTGGTCTCAAGAGCCCACATCAACTTAGCTCATAACCAGTCATTTGTGATTTGCCCCCCCATGGTAAAAAATTAAAATGCAATATTATATGGCTTTAATTGCCCCTATCTTTAGATCAGATGTTAGGAACTGCACCAAATTTAATGTGTATGATGAACCTGACATCCTGTGGGAATATGTCAAGTTTTGTGGAATTTCATCCATGGGGGGCTATAAAACAAATGAATTTATTAGTGCTGGCAAAATCAACTGATTAATCACGTGATTAATCCAAAAAATTTAACTCGGATTAAAAAAATTAACTCAGATTAATACAAATGGATATGGTTCCACTTTATTGGCATGAATTATGTTCAATTTCAGATAGAAAAGGGCTCGGCAATCAATTCAAACTATACAAAGATTATGGCCTAGCTCCTGACTGTCCAACAACATGTTTGGGGAATCCTTGGGGGTAGAGGACAGGTGTGAGTTGCCCCATTTAAGAAGAACAAAGCCAAGTATTTACTATCAGGGCCTTTACAGGGCAAAATAAGGATCCAACATACCCTAGCATCCAAGTTCTTACTGGAGGAAATGAGTTGTGATTAAAAGTGATTAATCACGATTAATCATTGCAAAATTTTGTGATTAATCAGATTAATTTTTTTAATCGTTTGACAGCACTAGAATTTATATGTACATTTAATGACTGTACAATTATTGACCTGTAGATGGTGCTATTAAGCCAAAGCGTTACAGGTTTGGGGTGATAGGCCTGTCAGTTCAGTTCAATAAGCTTTATTGGCATGAATGTAAAAAAATACAATATTGCCAAAGCATTAATGTATAATAATGACAATAATAATGAGAATTACAATAGTAAGTAGTGACTAAATAAATAAAATGCAACTTAAACAAACATATGGAATAATAATAATAAAAAAAGATAAAATTAAGAAAAAGCACTAGTGGATATTTTGATGATGGTCATGTGGACTCTACCCTTAAAATGTGGGAAGACTGTAAGTAGTCTGAGGCTATTTGAGTAAAAGTATCAACTTCCCCCAGGAGGAATGGTAGTTTCAGTTTATTTTCTAAGTCAATAAATCCAGGACTGATGTTTTCTATGGCAAGCCGTTCAGGGAAAAAACCTTGAATGAAACTCTGAATATATTGAATGAAGTCCTGAATATATTGAATGAAACTCCGAATATATTGAATGAAAGAAAACCTTGAATATATTGAATGAAGTCCCGCATATATTGAATGAAACTCCGAATATATTGAATGAAGTCCCGAATATATTGAATGAAGTGCCGAATATATTGAATGAAATTCTGAATATATTGAATGAAGTCCTGAATATATTGAATGAAACTCCGAATATATTGAATGAAACTCTGAATATATTGAATGAAGTCCCAAATATATTGAATGAAGTCCCGAATATATTGAATGAAACTCCGAATATATTGAATGAAACTCCGAATATATTGAATGAAGTCCCGAATATATTGAATGAAACCCCGAATATATTGAATGAAACTCCGAATTATATTGAATGAAACTTGCCTCATCTGAGGTCAGTGCCAGTGGCCATCTTATGTGTGTCACCAGTATGGAAATGCCCATGACCAGGCAGTACCGCTTGGGTGGAGTGAATGAGTAAATGAGGCAAAAATATTAAATAAATTATAGTTTTATTAATCATTTCATTGATTGCAGCTGCAAGGTAAAATAGTTTAGTTAAGTCACAGTCAGTTATTTTGGCCGAATAGTAATCCAGCTGCGTTACCACCTGTACAGCACAGGAAGAGGCGACGATCCCACTGAAGGTTGGCATAGCAGTTAGCTAGCGGTGACGATCCCACTGAAGCAGCGACGATCCCACTGAAGGTTAGCGTAGCAGCTAGCTAGCGGCGACGATCCCACTGAAGCAGCTACAAGTGGTGACGATCCCACTGAAGGTTGGCGTAGCAGCTAGCTTCAGTGGGATCGTCGCCGCTTCCTGTGCTGTTCACTGGTGGTAGTAACACGGCTGGATTAATTACTTCTCAGCCAAAATAACTGACTGTGACTTAACTAAACTATTTTACCTTGCAGCTAAAATCATTTATTTAATATTTTTGCTTCATTTACTCATTCATTGCCAACCACTCCACCCAAGCGGTACTGACTGGTCTCAGGCATTTCCATACTTGTGACACACATAAGATGGCCGCCGGCACTGACCTCGGATGAGGCAAGTTTCATTCAATATAGAGTTACAAACAAGTTGACAAGCATCATATATATGCAGAAAATGTGCAGAACTGAGCGGCGGTCATATTTTGTACCGCCACGCGGTACATCTAGTTTTTGTGAAATGTGCAGCATCGATTTGTGTATTTCTGATTGAACAGACCATAACAGGTGGGTAGGTAAATGGTCAAGTGTTTTTTTTCTCCTTGAGGCCAACACATTCTGTATACCTTCATTGTAGGTATCTTGCAATGAACACAGTTTTTGCCTCTAGGCCCAACATCCATGTCAATATAGTCAACACTTTATTTACATCATATGAAATAACTGAGCACCCACCTGGGCGTTGTTCACATCTACCTATGTGGTACAATATGCAATGAAGAATGTGCTTGTCAACAGTCATTACATTTTTGTTTACCAAACATGTTCTTGAGAAAAATCATTTGAGAAAAAAATGTTATTTGGCAAATCCTCTTCAAGATACTTGTCTCTGCACACAAACATCTAAATCTTAAGTGTTCATTTGACTAACTGTGAGTTGTATCAGCAACTCCTGACCACACCATTTCCCCTCTGGCACATAGCATAGCTATTTTAGGTGCTGCTCACATTATCTGATAACACCAAACTATTGTTGTTGCCCACTGAGTATGAGCAGGCATTATGTAGCCTACTAAAAGCAACAGCTTTTGAACTCACTGCACAATCATCAGTGTGCCAAAAAAAAAAAAAAAAAAAAAAGCTGCCTTTGGAAATATCTGAAAAAGTTGGGTTGCATTTTCAAAACATCCAAGCCAAGTCATGGATTTTAAAAGAGAATATTACATATATATAAGACAACATATCAACTGCTAAAACCTGGCAACATGTCTCAAAAAAGTTTTGTTCAGTATTTGGTGAATCTCCCTCTCCTGAGTTTGGAAGGACAATGATAAATCATTTCCCCCTTACTTATTCCCACCCCACAGAGTTATTTTACAGTTCCGTGGTGCCTACCTGAAGACACCTCCCAAGGCCACGCATCTCACGTTTCTCGGCCATTACAGAATCGGCTCCTCGTCAAACTGCGCCACAATCCCTGGTGACAGTTCATAAATTGTGTCCCCTTTCATGTCTTTCCCTCCATTTTTAAATTAGGCTGCCTAATGTGACATCACTATTTTATTTGTGTCAGGCCATTGCTCATTTCGCTCAGAACTGTGAAATAAATAATGAAACACGTAAGTGAATAAATGACACCTGTAGTTGGGTTATGGTGATTGTTTTTTTTTTTCCTAAATGCGTGCATGTTTTGTGTTTCTGACAGGCATCAGCAGGCCATAAAATAAGGCCTTTCCCCTCTCATGGTTAACCTCAGGACTGTCACCACTGCTTCCATGTGCAACAGGTTAGAGCAAACACACACACACACACACACACACACACATGCACACACACACACACACACACACACACACACACACACACACACACACACACACACACACATATATAAAACAGCATTGCTTTAGGGTGCAGAATATTTACATTTTTTATATAATTATTTTTTATTTAGCAAAGAGGGAAATACAACTGACATCCAAATCCACATATTCATAACCAAAATTTATAAAGAGATAAACAAATTTATCATAAATATGGTAAACATACAAAGCAAATCATTTCCAGTTAATTTCCCTCTAACAATTGACACAAACACACAAACCCCCCCAACCCCCTCCCACCCCCCTCCCTCTTATCCCTCCCCCTCCCCTCCCTCCCCTCATTTCACCCCCACACAAGTCACACACACACGAGTCACACACAAGTCACACACACGCACACGCACCCACACACACACAAATAAATAAATAAACTAAGTTTGGGTTTCTTAAGTTTTTTTTGTTTGTTTGTTTGTTTGTTTGTTTGGTTGGTTTTTTTAACTCCTAACTGATAGATTATAGGGCATCATAAATATCCTTCCATAGTTTATCAAATTGTTTCCTTTTATTTAAATCATCTGATAATCCATTTTCAATGTGTAAATAGTACTTCATTAAAGATTTCCACTCTTGGACTGAGGGAGCTTCTTTATTTTTCCAATATTTGAGGATTAATTTTTTAAAAATTAAAGAGGAAAACAAAATTTGCCAGCCAGCTGGGTATCGTACTCCCTCAATTTCTTGAAAAATGCATAACTTAGGTGTGAAAGGTGTTTTCTTTATTATTTTTAATGATAACCACTGCTCAATGTCTTTCCAGACCCTATTAATTTTTGCACAGTCCCAAAAGGAGTGCATAAGTGAATCTTCACTTTGATGGCATTTTATGCACCTGTCTGATTGTCTGGCATCGAATTTGTGGATTTTATCTCTGCTGTAATATATTCTAGTCATTATCTTAAATTGGATTAGTCGCAGGTTTTCATTGCAGGTAATCTTGTATGTAAGGTCCAAGCATTCCTTCCATTTTTCTTTTGCCTCTAACCCCAAATCTATTGACCACTGTTTATAAGTATTTTGTAATAATTCGTCACTGTTTTCTGATTTCAACAGAGTTGTATATAAGCAACCAGTCAGACTCCTCTTTACGTCTTTCTGGCAAAATATCTTACTGATTTCCGAAGATGCCATATTGACTAAACACAGCTTATTTATCCAGTTTTTAATTTGAATATATCTAAAAACTTCTGTGTCTCTTAGATCATATTTAACTTGCAACTCTTGAAAAGGGATAACTGAATTGTTGCTTACAATATCTGATAATTTTTGAACTCCTCCTTCTCTCCATGTATCCCAATACAATTGTGACTTCTGAATTTTTATTGAAGTGTTCTTCCATATTGGTATGTTCCCAGGGATTCCTATTTCTTGTCCGAGATATCTCTTAAATTTTTTCCAAGCGTTTAAAGTGCTGTTAATAACAAAATTTGTTGATTTAACCTTTTCCTTTGAAAACAGAGCGACCAACAAACTATTACATTGTAACTGTTCGTTCTCGATATCTATCCATTTTTCTTCATTAGTGTTATTTATAATCCGGTCAATATAGAAAGCTTGCGCCGCTAGGTGGTAGAGTTCCAAGTTAGGAAGGTTTAACCCTCCTTCCTCTCGAGGAAAAAACAAGAGTTTTCTTTTTAGCCTACTGACTTTATTGCCCCAGATAAATGATGACAAGAAGGTATTCATTTCTTTAAAGAAGTGCTTAGGTGGTATTAAAGGTATAGTTTGGAACTTAAAAACCAATCTAGGAAGCCATACCATTTTGAACAGATTTATCCTACCTATCAGGTTTATTTTCAAGTTATGCCATCTTTTTACATCTTCCTTAAATTCTTTCAGTAAAGGTAGCATATTATCTTTATAAAGTTGAGTCTTATCTGCACTGATACAGCATCCTAAATATTTGATGTATTTTGTCTGTATTTTAAATTGACTTAAATTTTCCATATTAATTTTACTCCTATCCATCACCATCAGTTCAGTTTTCCCAATATTCATTTTATAACCAGATATCATAGAGAAATCTCTGATTATTGTCATTATACTGGGGATGGATGTTGCGACATTGCTTAGATACAGTAATAAGTCGTCTGCAAACAGACTTAACTTATAATTTTTACTTCCAATTCTAATACCTTGAATTTCTTCTGTTTCCCGGATTTTTTGGGCTAGCGGCTCTATGGCTAGAGTGAACAATGAGGGGGATAATGGACATCCTTGCGCGGTGCCCCTATGTAAAGGAAAGGGTTTTGACATTACGCCGTTTGTGTACACATATGCTTCAGGAGATTTATAAATTAGCTTAATCAAGTTTATAAATCTAGGCGGAAAAATCAAATACTTCTAACACTTTAAACAAATAAAGCCATTCAAGTCTATCAAAGGCTTTCTCTGCATCTACAGCCATTATTGTCAGGTCTTTGTTAAACTTCTTCGCATACTGTATTAGTGTTATACAGGTTCGAGTGTTCGTTCTTAAATTCCTGCCTTGTACAAAACCGGCCTGATCAGGGTGAATTATACTCGGTAGTATCTGTATCAATCGATCGTTTAAAACCTTTGTTATAATTTTTTTGTCGCAGTTTAATAAGCTT
Source organism: Sardinella longiceps (assembly GCA_027497455.2). NCBI lineage: Eukaryota > Metazoa > Chordata > Actinopteri > Clupeiformes > Clupeidae > Sardinella > Sardinella longiceps. The sequence goes on from JAODXP020008799.1 coordinate 17,744, forward strand.
ATTGGCCTGTAATCAGATGGTTTTTCACTGGCTTTTCCTGGCTTTGGGATGACGGAAATAATTGCTTGATACATGGTGTGGGGTAATGTATTTGATCGTTGAGCTAGATTTACCACCTCTGTAAATAAGCCTTTGATTTTACTCCAGAATGTGCTATAAAATTCTATCGGAAGACCGTCCATTCCTGGAGCCTTTTTTTGAGGGATCTTTTTCAGGACAGATTCGATTTCCCCACTCGTAATTTCCTTATTGAGCTTTTCCTTTTGCTCTACAGACAGCTGTTTCAACTTAACTGAATTTAAGAAGGGTAGAGGATCTTGATTTTCAATTTCAGAGGTATATAATTTTTTGTAAAAGGATCTAAATTCTTTATTTATGTCTTGGTTATTTGTACACATTTTACCTAACTTTTCATTCTTCAGTGATATAGGTTGTTTTTTCAAAACTGTTTTAATTATAGAAGTCAAGTGTTTTCCCGATTTATTCGCAGCAATATAGTTCAGTTTCCTTAAGTTATATTTGTAATCATTTGCCTTTTTATACAGCAAACTGTCTAATTTTAATTTCGATTGCTGCAAATCCTTTAATGTTTTCTTGTCCTTTTGGACTTTATGTGTTCTCTGCAGAAAATTTATTTCATTCCTAACTTCATTTATTTCCCTATCTAAACGTGCTTTATGTTTTGCTGAATAACCAATCATAACACCTCTCATGTATACTTTAAAGGTATCCCAAATTATATCTGTAGTTGGTCTGTCTTGGGGGTCCCCGTTTACATTTGTTTCTAAAAATAAATCAATATGGTTGTCAGCAAATTTAAGAAATTCAGTATCCTTTAAATATTTCCTATTCATTCTCCACACTCTATGATACAATAGATTTTCCTTAGGGGAGATGACACAAGTTAGCACGGCATGATCTGAAATTATGATATCATTAATGGTACTAGAGATCACCCTGTCTAAATCAGTTTTAGAAATAAAAACATAATCTATTCGGCTATAACTATTGTGGGAATGGGAGAAGTAAGTATAATCTATGGTATCAGGATGTAACACTCTCCATATATCCTGGAGGTCATTTATGGAAAGAAAGTGAGTAAGTTTCTTGGGTGGGTTTACTTTCCTAGTTGTTGTTGAACTGTCGTTCGAACTAAATATACTATTTAAATCTCCCCCTAGTATAATTACGCCAGTAGGGGATTTATCTAATATTTTTTGTATCTTGTCCAAAAATAACATATCTGATATAGGGGGTTTATAAATATTTATAAGTGTGTAAAGCTCGCCAAAGAGTTCACACTTAACCACCAAAAACCTTCCATATTTATCCTTATGCTGTGAAATTAGCTTGAAAGGCACTCTTTTCACTCTTAGGGTGCAGAATATTTACAAACAGATTAAAAACTGCCACATGCTTGCCATACAACATGAGGCTATGAGGTCAGAATGAGTGAAAACAAATTGTTCAGAATGTTAATACAAATATCCGTGTGTGTGTGTGTGTGTGTGTGGGTGTGTGTGTCTGTGTGTGTGTGTGTGTGTGTGCATGGTTAGTCCTATACAGCCGTGAAGGTCAACATTGTGTATGGTGTGTATCGCATGTCTCATGTCTGATGGCATTTATTTTCCCTGCAAGATTCTAAGCAATTAAATAATTAATTTACACTTCCCATTAGTCGGTTTCAGGTTTCAGTCACAGAGCAGTCGCAGAGACATTTTTCCATTTTCCTCGTAATCTCTCAAAGACTCTGTTCCAGAGATCAATGACAACATCTATATACCAATGTTTCTGACTTTCCATTTTCTAGCCAGTGATGGCGAACAAGGTAGCGCTTATTGACAGCCATGCCAGGCATGAAGAACAGTTCTTCTGCACAAGGTCACATGAAACATCAAGGCGGTGTTTACAGAACTTATATAAGCTTTCATTTGTCGTGAGGCGTGTATTAGCCTCACACTTGCGTCAACGATGCCTGGTGCCTGATGCGTTTATGACTCTGAAGGTGTTGAGCTGGTGAGATTTTCACATTGTGTTACTCAGGACGAACACACACACACACACACACAAACACGCACAAACGCAGCACGAATATAGCCTGGTGAAGATTCATGAGGACACACAATCTCAGTACATCACGACCTTGGATTTTACAACAATTGATGCAATTTGGATGAAAGAATTTGTGAATTTGGTATTGATCTGAAGAATGTGCCATTGCTCATTGCTATTGCTGTTTTTGTACACTTTCAAGATATTTTGTCAGCAAGTTTGTCAACAGGGCATTGAACTAAAGTAAAAGAAAAATATATCAAAAATACTGTATATATTATATTTTTATCACTTCTCTTCAGAGCTCCTTTTTCAAAGCCTCTTTCAAGGTCAAGTCTTGCTCCTAGATGTGATGAATAGGCGTAAACCCAACTGGAAGCCAATTCAGACGTGGGAGAACAGCGGTTCACCTTCAAACAATGGCTCAGTGGAGGGTGGAAGGACACCTGTTTGTGTTGTACACTGCACATTCACTGAGGAACAAAAGCTACTTTACTTCACTATAAAAACTCCTTGCATATTTGCACCATGATGAAAATGTTCTGGTGGCATAGAGGGTCAAACAGACCATTTGACTAAGGCTCAGTTGTTCAGCGTTTACATTAAAGTTGTCCAGCCGTGCAATGTAAATCTAAAGCGAGGGTTTGTTGGCACAGAGACTATGACATCATTTCCTAATAGGCACAGTTGCTGCAGTGGTCATATGGCAAGGACAATACTTTTAACACTTCAAAGATGCTCTTTATTGTCTAAGATTACTTTAACAACTTTGTTTCTCCTTCTTCTTTGTTTTAAGGATGCCATAAATGACCGTAAATGACCTGCTGCACAGGCTCATACTTAACTTTTGGTACTACTTTATAGACAGTTATTAAATACTGTAGCTTACTGACATCAGTAAGAAGTTAATTGGAAGGTTACTGGTTTTAATCAGTAATATGACTTCATTCCATAAGTTTTCCCATTTTATCATTTAGCCATAACAAATGCTGAAAAGTAAACAATAAAGTAAATGTCTTTCTTTTCTGTTAATTACCAATCTCCCTGCCTTGGGCTTTCCATGTTTGAAAATGGAAGGGCAGGGGGCCCCCAAAACAGAGCATACCGCCAAAAATGTATTTCATGCACTAGTATATAAAAAATCTATTTTTTCACAAAGTGGTCCTCACTGAAACACTGCTTAATGGAATGCTTATATTTAGTGGGCACATATCAGGATTGCTGTCCAAGGCAAGTGGACCATCACTGTCAAAACAGAGCCACAACATTTTGACTCTGCATTTTGGCTTTTGTCAAACCCTTCCAAGTGTTTTCCACATGACATTCTGATGTAATTCTCAAATTTTCCCATACACTGCAAACCCAGTCTTAGCTGTTATGTGAATTTCCTTCTATTTTTGACAGTACAAGACTGCAAGACTGTTTGTTAGCAGGTGCAAAGCATTATGGACAGTGTAATGGTAAATGTGAGATAGATGTTGGCTGTGTCATACAGTACAATTATGAACTAATGAAGCACTTAGCCAAAGTTCTTCTAGCCAATTTCCACCACTCAGCATTCAGGCATCTTGCTAATGCCTCTGGATATTGTATCTTGGCTAAGCAACATCTCTTGACCCTTAATGAATAGGGAGATAACTGTAACGCCAATGAGGAAAATCACACAAAAATTAGGCTACATGGGATGAACAACCGGAGAAGACATTTTGCTAGTTGTAGCCTCCGAGTGCACCACGCTAAGAGTTAGTGACCTAATCACTGTTTTAAACCATAGAAAGGTTCAATGCACTACACTTTGTTGATAGTATAATGACCTGCCATACATATACAAGAGAAATATTCATATTTTTGCTAATACCAGCGGTGTCAAACTCATTTTTATTGACGATAAATGGGATTTTCCTTAGAGGGGTGCTCTGCCAATGTATGACCACAAAGCATGGTGAAAAAACGCATAAGCACCATCACCAACACAATACTGATTCGCCACCACTGAATTTTGTATTCCTTTCCTGTTAGTAAGCAGTTCCATTATACACCTCATAGGGAGTTGGCAGGATTGTGCAGCGGAAACAAGACACAATCTATTTTTTGCATCGTAAGAAGAACTATTTTAAAACAGTTATTATGACCGCCGCTGCGTAGCAAGCGTAGCGGTCATATAATGATTGTCAAATGATTGTTTTTTTTTTTTCTCCCGTCATCTACTTCCTGAATTTTTGGTCAACGATTCCCGGGACACCGTAACACCGGGGCACATGAAACTTGGTGGGCATGTAGCCCCTGTAGACTTTTACGGAAAAATTTCGTTTGGTCCACGGGGGCCACTCCATCTTTGCGTGGCCCCCCCGTGAAACCCCAAAAATGCAGTTTTTCCTAAAAAACTACCTGATCCGTGACATTTAGGATGATGAAATTTTTATGGAATGTTGGTCTCAAGAGCCCACATCAACTTAGCTTATAACCAGTCATTTGTGATTTGCACCCCCATGGTAAAAAATTAAAATCCAATATTATACTACTGTAATTGCCCGTATCTTTGGATCAGATGCTAAGAACTGCACTAAATTTAATGTGTATGATGAACTTGACATCTTGTGGGAATATGTCAAATTTTGTGGGATTTCATCCATGGGGGGCTATAAAATAAATGAATTTATATGTACATTTAATGACTGTACAACTATTGACCAGTAGATGATGCTATTAAGTGAATGGCTACTGGGTTACAAAATTCAAATAATCATTTACATCATATGTGCTCTATATGAGCCGTTCAGGAAAAAAACCTTGAATATATTGAATGAAAGAAAACCTTGAATATATTGAATGAAGTCCCGAATATATTGAATGAAACTCCGAATATATTGAATGAAGTCCCGAATATATTGAATGAAACTCCGAATATATTGAATGAAAGAAAACCTTGAATATATTGAATGAAACTCCGAATATATTGAATGAAGTCCCGAATATATTGAATGAAACTCCGAATAGGCTATATTGAATGAAGTCCCGAATATATTGAATGAAAAACTGAATATATTGAATGAAACTCTGAATATATTGAATGAAACCCCGAATATATTGAATGAAACCCCGAATATATTGAATGAGGTCCCAAATATATTGAATGAAACTCCGAATGTATTGAATGAAACTTGCCTCATCTGAGGTCAGTGCCAGCGGCCATCTTATGTGTGTCACAAGTATGGAAATGCCTGTGACCAGTCAGTACCGCTTGGGTGGAGTGGTTGGCAATGAATGAGTAAATGAAGCAAAAATATTAAATAAATTATAGTTTTATTAATAATTTCATTGATTGCAGCTGCAAGGTAAAATAGTTTAGTTAAGTCACAGTCAGTTATTTTGGCCGAGTAGTAATTAATCCAGCCGCATTACCACCACCAGTGAACAGCACAGGAAGCGGCAACGATCCCACTGAAGCTAGCTGCTACGCCAACCTTCAGTGGGATCGTCGATGCTAGCTAGCTGCTACGCTAACCTTCAGTGGGATCGTCGCTGCTTCCTGTGCTGTACAGGTGGTAACGCAGCTGGATTACTACTCGGCCAAAATAACTGACTGTGACTTAACTAAACTATTTTACCTTGCTGCTGCAATCAATGAAATTATTAATAAAACCATAATTTATTTAATATTTTTGCCTCATTTACTCATTCACTCCACCCAAGCGGTACCAGAGATCCTTCTTTACGGGGATAAATCATGAGCACCCACTTCCTGGAGTCATGAGGCTAATGCCAAATAAGGTAGTTCTGGGCGGCGCTCGAATTTATGTAGTGGAGAAGCTCATTCTGTAACATTGAAGTCTATGAGAGAATCCAAGAATTCCACCGAAATTTCTGGACTTTCATTCAATATATTCTGAGTTTCATTCAATATATTCAAGGTTTTCTTTCATTCAATATATCCGGAGTTTCATTCAATATATTCAGGACTTCATTCAATATATTCAAGGTTTTTTTCCTGAACGGCTTGCCATAGTGCTCATATATAACTGCATACACACAAGCACACATGCGCACGGGTACACACACACACACACACACTACATACTGTACACATAAGCACACATGCGCACGGGTACACACACACACACTACATACTGTACACATAAGCACACATGCGCACGGGTACACACACACACACACATAAACACACACACACACACATAAGCACACACACACACACACTCTTATACTTGTACACAAAAGCAAACTCACTCATGCAGACACACAATTATAACATGAGAGAGATACAAACAAGTTGACAAGCATCATATATGCAGAGAATGTGCAGAACTGAGCGGCGGTCATATTTTGTACCGCCAAGCGGTACATCTAGTTTAAGACGAAATAGTGAGGTGGAGGTAGAATGCATGAATTAACTAGAAAAGTGCTCAGAGAGCGCAGACCTCCGCCAAGGCAATGTGGTCACAGACACAATATAAATTCCAGATCATGTTCTGGATCACCGATCGCCACCAAAATCAAATCAGCTTTTGTTTGTCCCAATATACACATTGTCCGAAAATTTCATCCAAATCTGCGCAGTACTTTTCGAGTTATCCTGCTGACAAACAAACAAACAAACAAACAGACAGACAGACAGACAGACAAACCAACGCGACCGAAAACAAACCCTCCTTGGCGGAGGTAAAAATTGGAAGGTGCTGTATATCTGGTAGTAGGGAGAGGTGCTGTATCTGGTAGTAGGGAGAGGAATGAGTGGGATGTGTCATGGGTTTTGTGTCTGGTCTTTCTGAATGGAAGCCTAGGAGTAATACATTTGTCATATGATAAGGGTCAATCTATGTGCATAATTTACAAATACGTAAGGTTGTCTGCAGTGCACACATGCACATGTATTGAATCTATTTGAAAGACTTGTTAAAGACTTGTTGACTTTATTCCCAGACTGAGAGCTCAAGAATCACTGAGCCTAAGAGAACATTGAAATAGATTAGGGAGCTAGCGTAGCATCACTGTCCCATCTCTTGGTTCCGCTCTATGCTCTGGTCAATGTCTTGCGATCGCAGGGATCTAAAAATAGCTTCACATGGCAGCAGCTGGCCTTGCTCTGGGTGGGAGAAGGGGCTGCGTGTATCCCTGTGTATTCATTGTCCTGCTTTATCTTCTTTCTATTTCATTTGGGGAGAATCACAAGGCCATGGCAGACAGTGGAATAAAAGCTTTGATGCACAAGAATTTCTAAGGCCCAAAACAAGTCTAAGTTCATATGACGCTCACTGCTCTTCCACTAATACAATAAATAAGCGCAGGGATAATCTCCACAGAAAATGTTTTTAAGTGTTTATGTATAGGCTATATCTACAGTGCAAAACATTCAGTGTCCCTTTGCTGTGCTAGAGGACACATACTTGGAGAGTGAATTGGATAATTGAGTAAAATAAAAAGGCTTGTCCATTTTGGTAATTTACAGTTGTTTTTTTTGTTTGTTTGTTTTTCTTTCTCTTTTTTTTTTGAGTCCGCCAGACTCATTGTCTTTTGGCTATTAGGATTCCAACAGCAAATCATTTGCTTTAGGTATTTATATACATAGATACGGATTCCAACAACAAATCATTTGCTTTAGTAGGTATTTATATACATAGATACGGATTCCAACAACAAATCATTTGCTTTAGTAGGTATTTATATACACAGATAAACAGACAGTAAGTCAATAATTCCACAGGCATTTCGCTTGGAATGACTGTTGCTAACACCATCAGAATCATTGTGCTTTGGTTATTAGGGTTCCAACAGTAAATCATTTACTTAAGTAGGTATTTATATACACAGATAGTACATCAATAATTCCACAGGCATTTTGCTTGGAGTGACAGTTGCTGAACAATACCATTAGGTTGATCTGCTGTTAGGGTGGTCACAGAAGACAGAGCAGTGCAGTTCAAGGCTATTGTTTGGCAGGATGAGAATGACTAGCTTTCAAATTGTCAGCTAGCAACAGGCTAGTTATTCAAACACTAGCATAGGCTAAGCCTACATTATTCATTATGTGCTGATTAACAGTTCAAGAGCATGGTGATAGCAGAAGACAGATAATGGTGATGAGGTACAAGCAGTGGAAGGACAAGCAAAGACTGAAGGATGGCAGGACAGGATGTTTGTCCAGTGAGTTATTAAACTGAGAGCTGAGAGGTGTTCAAATTTGTTGAAATGAGTTTAATGATTGAACGCATTTCCTTTTTACTGTGAAACATCCCATCTCAACCGTAATCCCCAAACCAACTGTTAACATGCTAACGTTCATAACGTCTCCTGGAACTGTTAGCAAGTGTTTGTAAATGTTCACAGAAGACATGAAAAACTGCCTGCAAGCTAACACTAATATTTGCAAATTTACAAACATTTTAAAATAAGGCCATGTTCATGTTAAGAGATAAGAACAAACATCTCAGAATAAGATGTTTGTGTCAAGAGAGTAATGTGCCAGTAGGGTCTTCACCATGTACAGAATCCTTGGTTGCATTATTTTCTTGTAAGTAACTCTTGGGAAGTGGGCACTGCCATACAATTGATGTTGTTAAAGGAGGAATGATACAGTTACCAGCATTGTCCAGTAACAACAACAGCGTTTATTGAAAATGGCACTCAATGCACAGGATGCCTATGCTGAAAGAAATAACATCCTTGGGATTGTATGCACTAAACACACTCACACACACACTCTCCCTATCCTTCTGTCTGTGAAGTGCATGTTTTCTCAGACAGGAAGTTTAGGAAGAAAGAAAAAGTAAAGAAAGGGAATGATGTCTTTGACAAAGTGTTGACTTCTTGAGCTGACACATCCATTTTTCATCCTATATTGGCAATGTCTGAGTCTTTTCCATCCTTCTGTCTTCTTCTCTACAGCAGTTTTGAGTGACACATGGCAGAACCATCATCACTTGGTTATAATCATCGCCACTTCTCACTATACGCACTTTCATCTTTTTTCATCACTGCCACTTTGTCTTCTTCTTGGGCACTTGTGCTAGTGTTTAGCGTTGAGATGGAGGAGTGACATGTGGCAGAACTGTCATCGCCTGATTGGCAGCAATGAGTGCAGTGAAGCGTGTGGTGGTAGAATACAGCGCCCAGTGTTGATGTGTCAGGAATCTCACTTTACTTTCACCCCCCTCTTCTCCTCCTCTTTTCTTCTCTCCTCCCTTCCCGGATTAAAGCAGCAAGTCCTGGCGCTGTCAAAGGCCCCACATCTCACACTTGCACCCTGATCTGTAGGTGTGGCACAGAGCAGCAGAATGCAAGATGACTTATCAGCATTCACCAAACAACGTGTCGCCACGGCTTCAAGTTTAATCTTTGGAGGGTTTTTATTAAGCTACGGATACGACAGAGATGAAATTGTTCGGAGTAACTTGGCACACTTTGCGTGCTTTGTGAATAGCAAAAACCTTGTGTTAACTAAGATAAGGGGGGTTACATTAATCTCTTCTTGCTCGTCATCCAAGTGTTCTTGGGTTGTTGAGTATGTATGAGGGAGGGTCATCACATACCGTATGCAGATGACTCCGTAATGCATGACATTTCTAATGACTTTGTATGATGGGCTGTTCATCACATTGAGCCTCTTGGCTGATAACACCCATGGCTGAAACTGAGAAGTGAAAGTGAAAGAAGGATAATTTGGTTTTGAGCATCCACGAAAATAAATAAATAAACACTGCCACACAAACATGCAATCCGGTCTTTTTACGAAAATGTGATTTTATGGGTTTTTTATATGATAAATATGATCAAATACAGTGACATTCAGCATTTTAAGCTGTTTTTATGTCTCCTTAACCTAATTCTATACCTAATGATTTAGTAATTACAAAATATTGTGGAATTATAGTGGAATGTACTGTAAGTCTATAACAAACAAATCACTTGAAGTAAATTGAAATACATAGTAATTACCAGCAATCTTATTTATGGGCTTGGGATAGTATATATCCCGCTGTGGTTTGCACTATTACACTATGACTGTAGATAATGGCATTTGCAATCACATTTTACTTTTTTGACAGTTTAACTTTTCACATGTGGACGGTCGGTGTCACGTGTGTTCAACTGAGAAGTGATGTGATCCATTCCTATTCTGGTTTTGACCAAGAGTAGTTATGGTCAGCCATTATAGACTATTATGCTCCTGAGTGCTGATTGATTTGTAATGGCCAGCTGTCCTCTCCCTCTCTGTCCTCTCTCAGTCTTAGGGCCCATCAGCAAATTACAGGCTGACAACCTCAAGTCTTACTTGGTATACTTATACGGTGAAGAGGGTTTATTGCTTTCTATGACACGTGGACATGATTGGTGCTCACTCACACACACACACACACACACACACACACACACACACACACACACACACACAGACACACACACACACATAGTACATGTGCGCACATATATACAGTACATGTGCACCCATACACACATGTGCACACACACACACACACACACACACACACACACACACACACACACACACACACACACACATACATACAGTACATGTGCACCCATACACACATGTGCACACACACACACACACACACATACATACAGTACATGTGCACCCATACAAACATGTGCACACACACACACACACACACACACACACACACACACACACACACACACACAACACAGACATACATAGTGCATTCAGTTCAACCTAAATACAGTACTTCTTCATGTATTGTGTGTGGTCCTCTTCGTGATTCCACATGAACATTGGAACTGGAGCTGATGCCTGGCCAGAAACCGCAGAGGAAAACAGGATTAGACAAGGTCTCTCTCCTCCTCCTTTCACACTGATATAGATAGAGGAGAGGCACGCTCCCAAAATCTAGGCCTCCATGACTGGATTGTCGGCAGCACAAAAGCCATAAGGAGAGAGAGAGAGAGAGAGAGAGAGAGAGAGAGAGAGAGAGAGAAATTTACACTGTGGTCTATTTTTCCTTGACCCACAAAAAAAGAATCAGACCAACAAAAACACTTCACTTTCATCATAACATCTTGATTATCATTATAAAAAGAAAAAGAAGATAGGTAGCCATCCTGTGTTTTGCATCAACAGTGTAAGGTCATTGGGTCACCTCTGTGAGTACCAAATGAACATGTTTATTTAGTCATTGCAAAGACCCTTATGCTGATGATAAGGACAACAAAGCCATTGCAATCATGCCTAATGCGCTTATTCCGTGCAAATGCATTTACATTTAAACACGACAACACTGCTTTTTATGGATTGGTGTGCCTGTGTGCAGTAGGGTTAGTGGATTTAAATGCATGGCTTTTCAAGGGTGAGGAGCTAAACATTCACCATGATTCCCAGTTCCTATTTTACCTATTGCCACGCTAACTATACTTACAATAGGCCTACTAAAAAATAATTCAGGAAAAAAAATCCCTTTGCACAGCCAACTTTGTCTTGAAAACAGTGAAGGTTCACAATTAATATAGGAAAGGGTACTGCACAATGGTATCTTTAATTTACTTTGTTGAGCAACGCACTTCGCATGTTGCTGAAGAGCATGAACATGCAAAATGTGTTGCTCAGGAAAGTAAATTTAAGACACCTGTGTGCTGTGGTTACCCTAAATGCTAGTAAGTGCTTATGTCCGCTAAGAGACACAGACACTATACGCACTATACTCAATGGTCATGTTAGCTGAGAAATAGACATTATACCAGGAGTGGGCAATTATTTTGGCCGAAGGGCCACATTGGCTTTTAGATTTCTACTAATGGGCCGGGTGTTAACAGTAAACAGATTGATGCGTCAAGTCTCAAACCAGTGTCCCCACTTTTCTTAAGAGGACGTGTTAACGTGCAGGGTTAAAAGGGGGGATTAGTATTTCATGAATACAACAAATTTGTTAAATCAGGCCTATAATGTAATTCACCTTGGCTAAATGAAAAATTATTCTATTTTGGGAAGGCTCCACGGGCCGGATTAAATAGCTCAACGGGCTGCATGTGGCCCCCGGGCCTACGTTTGCCCAGGCCTGCATTATACAGTGCTCAGTGGTCATGCTAGTTGAGAATTAGAAATTTTACTCGATGGCCATGTTAGTTGAGACTTGAGAGGCAGATAATGTTAGCTGAGAATAAAACATTATACTCTGAGGCCATTTTTTGAGACAGACACTACAGGATAGGATAGGACTAACTTTAATACTCCTTAAAGGGAAAATTCAGATGCCAAGCATGGACAACATATACAACGCAAGATCTGATATCATTAAGTATTTAAGAGTCCAGGATCAACATCAAACGTTTGCCCTGGATCAATGTACCATAACCCTAACCCTAATCCTAACCCATTCATCCAGGGCAACAAGTTTGACATTGATCCCGGAACCCGGAATTACTTGGTGATATCAGATCTTCCATATACGACACAATTCTCAGTAATCATGTAGGCTGAGACACAACCACTACTAGACTCAGTGGGCATTTAATAGCGAGACAGAGACTACTCTAAGTCTCACTGAAAGTTTGAGGAGTCTTTTCTCCGCAGGTGAAAACCTTTGGCCTCTTAAAGTTTCAGCTGGCATCTCACTGATGTGAAGCTGCCCGTCTGGATTGGTCTCAGAGCTTGGCCCGGAGAAAAAAGAGGAGACAGCCAGCCAGCCAGCCGAGGTTTTTGACCTCCAGTGTCCCCATTGCACCCCGTGTCCCTCCGTCTATCCTCTGAGTGAAACTCGTCCAATTCCCCCTCCTGTTTCATCGGCTGACAAAACCACTGACAACCGGCTCTCTGAGAGAACCCTGATCCGCCGCCCGCCGCATGGCTCGCTCAAGGCTCCTCTCCTCTCCTCCAACAGACAGCTGCTAGTGGCCGTCATATGACAGGAGATGGCAGAAGAGAGAGATAAGGGAATAGGGAAAACAGGAGGAATGCAAGGGGCAGAGAGAGGGAGAGCGAGAGAGAGAGAGAGAGAGAGAGAGAGAGAGAGAGAGAGAGAGAGAGAGAGAGAGAGAGAGAGAGCTTTAGAGCTCTTTGGAGATTAGAGCCCTTTAGTCACTCTAATCAATCTGGAGGTGCCACATGTGTGTGTGTGTGTGTGTGTGTGTGTGTGTGTGTGTGTGAGAGAGAGAGAGAGAGAGAGAGAGAGAGAATGTGAGCATGAATATGTGTGTTTGTGACACTTCTGAGTGAAATCAATCCAACTCTCAGCACTCAAGGAGGATATATAAATACACACAGGTGATTTAAACTTCATCTTGATGCTTTCATCCCCCATCTTTCTCACACACTTTCTGTCCAATTCAAAGCCATGTGGAACGACGTGCAAAATGCTTGACAGTCATTACACAGAAGACAAGAGATCAGTCCAGAGAACATGTCCATTAATGTAACGTTCTAAAGATTCAAAACATTTGTTGTCTCTCTTTTCGCGTAATTCTATAACTCATCTGAACTCAACCAATGTATATGTACTGTAATATAAAATATTGGTTGCATAAATCAGACTATATGGGCTTTGTAAATAACTGTAAAGTGTGGTGTGTTAATTATGGATCTTCTATCATGTTTGATCTGTGAAGCTGCTAAAAGGTCAGACCTCTCCCAGTGATTCAGTTTTGAGCCAATCAAAATCCAGCGTGCATCAGCAGTCTGACTCATTTGAGAATTATCATAGTAATGATTTCTCCATCACAGCTGTCTCAGTGCTTAGGAGGGCCAGGAGAATAAATAACTCAAGAGGTTCCAGCATATGGTTCCCTCCTGTTTTTTTGCTATGCTTCAGATTTCAACACTTTACATAACGTCTATATCTACACTGTACATCCTCATTCACCTTTTTCACCTATGTCACTATGAAGCACTAAAACGAGGCTTGGGTGGTAAAACTTCTCCAGAAGTAGCTTCTGAGGATGGGATGCCCCTCATCTGCCCAACTTTCCACCTGACCAACAGTAAGAGAGGGGACCAGCAGCAGATGTTCTGTCCGGCATCTATGAGAAATTATTAATTATTATTTATAAAGCGAAGGGAGTTTTTCCTTGCCCCTGTTTCTCATGGATGCTTCCCGTACTGTCTGTAAAGCGCCGCGAGACAATGCACTGTATTTGAGCGCTCTACAAATAAAATTGAATTGAATTAAATTAACGTTTGTTTGGCACTTCCTCTAGTTTACCACCCGAGCCTCGTTTTCGTTCAGAATATGGCGGCCAGGTGAAAATGGTGAATAGACACTCAATATGATTTTATATGATTAAATATTCATAATGTGTTACAGTGATTGAATGATTATGATGACAAAATTAAATAATCTTATTTGGGTCAGATCTCATTGATCTAGAAGACATGAAAAAAACTGCCCTGTTACATAATTGAAAATTTGCCATTCTGTTTTGGAAATTGGACAGGCTACAGAGCAGACAAATCAATGCCCTTGTTTAAGTGGTCAGTTCAAAAGGCATGTAAGACGGGGATACACACACTAGTGTCTTTGCTATGGAGAGTCAAAATGAATACTGAACGACAATTATGGATTTTTTTTTTCAGGAGAGGTTGGGGTCATATGTATATTATCAGATAAAGAGTGGAGGGTAAATAATTGCATTCTATAGAAAGTCCAAACAGTATGGCCCAAAGATGAGATAAGATAAGATAAGAGTCCTTTATTCATCCTGTAAGAAATCCAATAATAAGGGAGATCAGATGCTAAAAACAGGGCCGGTTCTAGCCTTTTTGGTGCCCTAGGCCAGAGTTGAGTGTTGCCCCCCCTTTCTAAAAATATAAGAGAAAAACTGAAGAAAAATGGTAAGTAATGTATTGTGATGCCCCCCTGATATTTGGTGCCCTAGGCGACCGCCTCATTTGTCTATGCCTAGAACCAGCCCTGGCTAAAATAACCGGTTTCCAGTCCAGATATGTCACCTTTAATGGATAAAGAAATGGAAAATATAACAAAGAGGACATCTCCCAGTTAGGCTACTGTAATCTAAACTGACTTTTGCCATGATTGATTTCGTTCCACAATCTCCACACATCCATCTGGGATGGTTCCATAGGACAGGTGTTTCGGAAAGCTGGGTCTCATCGAAATGACTTGCTACTTCAACCACTCTAAATCTACCCGTGACTCTGATGAGAACCACCTCACAGGTACTGCATCCCATCATGCAAAACAATTTCTAATTTTAGAAATCTTCCAAATAAATAAATAAATAAATAAATTAATTAATAAAAAATGGCGGACAGTAGCAGTGATCTAAAACTGTCACACAGAGCCAAGTGTTTGCTTAATTGAAAGGCCACCGAGCTCTTTGTTTTACACTCATTCAGATCAAAATCTCAAATTTTCTCATTAACAGCCAGAATCTTTTGGATTAATCACAGCCTGCAACAAAAAGGCCAAGAAAACATAAAACAAAATGTGTCATTTGAGAAGATACTTCACTCTGTGTTTTATCTTTTTGTTGTACTCCCCTCACAACTCAAACCTTTTCTGGTGAGCAAGAATAATGGTATACACTACAACAGCATATTTCAAAGGCACTTACATATAATGGTAAAGTTAGAAAGTTTCTATCCTTTGAAGATGCTGAAAATTAAATACATGCATTTTTTACCTCCAGGTTTGACTATGGTAACGCTGCGTTTTCCAGATGTAGGAGGAATACTAAAAATGTACAGCTCAATGGCCTTGCTCCAACATATATTAAAGACATACTTGTTCCAAATACCCTGCTAGACCCCTAAGATTCTTTAATGCCGGTCTTCCCATACTGAGGGAAGGTGCACGTGAATCATGCACCATAATTTCCCAGTTGTTATGTTGCTATCTCTCTCTCTCTCTCTCTCTCTCTCCCCTCCTGAAGCCCTGCAGCCAACCCTCTTCAAAATGGACTCCATCCAATGCTACCTCAGCCGATCTCATTCACTGTCTCCCTGACATTTTCTCTGGCTTCTAGTATGCCATCCAACCAGAACTTAAGACATCCATCCATGGCTTGACTACCATATAATGGTATACATATTTTACAATATTTTGTTATCAGTATGATGCTTAGCCAAAACTATGGACAGATTGTGATCTATCACTTGTGGGAACTACGGACTACACCATTCTACATGGCCCCTGTTGGTTAGGCTGACCCCTTGAGCTGTGGACCTGCCCAAGGTTTCTTCCTGAATCGCCCCTATTGCTCTTGGGTTGTTCTTGTACTGTCAAAAAAGCGGAAAAAGACAACTGCATTGTAACTGGTGATTTATAAATATAATTAAATTCAACTGCATTGAACCGTGGCCACTGTTCACTTTAAGAGCTCTTATATTAGCTGCAAGAAAATTAATGTTATCTCAGTGATTGTCAGACTGTTCTGTTCCTATTGCTCCTCTCTCCATCAGAGGTACTGTTAAAGATTTTCCCAGAGTCAGACAAAGAGAACTGGTAACCCAACAGTGTCCTGCGGATTGCTGATCAAAATTTACAATGGAAACACATGCACACACCCACACTCTCCATACACGCCAGACGCCTTAACAGCACCAATTGTCAGTCACCTGTGTAATCACTGCTCCATCCTGCCCACTTATGATAGCTTGAAAAGGCTATTTCATGTTATTACAATCCTTTGTATGTTTAGTGTGGCCTACATGCATCAAGTGTAGTTAGTTTGTGTGACCTACATGCCTCTTGCTGTATCGTACTACTTCCTTTGTTCTATTTGGTTTACTGGAACGAAAACATTTATTATCATGAAATCATCGCAGTTTGTGAATATTAAGTAGGCTACTTGACAAGGTTTTCATAGGCTTCATTTCCAAGAAATAATCTCTAGACAACTTGTGTTTGAAAATATAGCTTAAAATGTTCCATATTGTTTACAAACGCTATAAGGCATGCTTCGTTTCTCTTCAGTTCATTTTCTGTTATGTGTGAAATGTTACAACAAATGACATACCTTCATGTTTCATAATGGCCTATAAGCCTTAGATGTGCAACCAGGCAGCATTTCTTTTTTTATATATAAACAACCCTTACAGATAATGTCATGTCAATCACAGACTGCTGTTACTAAATATAGGTTGCTGGCAGCTAATGGGATGGCGCCTCCAAATTTTCAATTGCTGTCAGTTTACATTATGACAAAGTAGTAAGTACATGTATTGGAAGGGAGGGATATATGCACCCATGGCCTCCTTCAACTCCATCACGCAATAGAAAATAACATCCCATAATATCCCATAAATGTTCACTTTGGGTGAGAATAATCCTCAGCCAGTATTATATTGTAAGATTTATTCAGTTGCATTTCTGACCAAAAAATAATTGAGGTCCAGACTTGGTGGTGACCTCCCAGCTGCTTATGGGCACAAAGCTGGATTATTGGGCCTATGTGACTGTGAGCAGTCTCTCAATGTGTGGCTAGAGTGAGTCAAGGAGGATGTGAATGGCCCCGGGGTGTTTGGGTGCCTGGCAGCACTGTGTAACAGTATAATTAAACTAATCCAACACGATGTCTCGTTTCAGCATCGCCAGCCTGACATTTCACTTCTCTGTGGTCTGTCTGAACAGATGTGTGGGGACAGCAGAAGAGAGGCAGAGCAGCGTAGAGGCCAACAGATAGAGAGCATCCATTGGCATCCATGATTCGCCCACCAAACATGCCTGCTTGGTGACACAGCAATTCATTTTCTACAGCAGAGGTGGGTGGAGGCCCGGGGGCCACAAGCAGCCCGTTGGGTTATTTAATCTGGCCTGTGGAGCCTTCCCAAAATAGAAATAATAATTTCTATAAAAGGTGAATTAGATTATAGGCCTGATTTGTCAAATTTGTTGTATTCATGAAATGCACCCCCCACCCCTCCCCATCCCCTTAACCATTCATGTTAACGTGTCCTCTTAAGAAAGTGGGGCTACTGGTTTGAGACTTGCCAGTTACCGTCCGTCAATATCTAAAATTCAATGACGGTCTTCTGTGAAAATAATTACCCACCCCTCTTCTATAGTGACTGACACGCTGTCACGTCTGCACCAGGTTCTCCTCTGGCCACGCCCCCTCCAAACCCTACTGCCTCTGAAGTCCTCCATTCCCTCTCCCCTGATTACTAATCACAAACACCTGCTACACCTGACTACTATTTAAGCAGCTCAGCTCCTTTCACTCCTTGTCTGGACTTGTTGTCATCACAGCGCAGACTCGTTCTCAGTGGACTTTCCTAGTGACACAAGTTGTCTTTGCAATTTTCCCTTTGTTCCTCTCTGGTGTGTTTTCCCTGGATTCAGTGCTCAAGTGCTTTTTCTCCTTCTGAGCATTGGCCTTTGGCAGTTTTTGGATCTCCTGTTTTTTTTTTTTTGTAAAAACTCTTTTATGATCTCCTGTTTTTTTGCCTATAAACTTTGGATTATGAATTACTCTTTTAGAACTCTTTTAGACTCCTATAGTCCTCCTGGCAACCAGCATAGTGAAAAATCTAACTTGCTGAGGGCCAATACAAAATTTTAACCAGTTACATAAAGTAATGAGACTGCAGTTTAAAATGACTGCGGTTAAGATCAGAAAACATACATTGTATGTCCTACCGTGCTTAATGATGCTATTGACAAATGTCAAACGTTTTAACTTAGATGGGCATCTTTTTTGAGCAGATTATCATATTAACTGAAAGTGGACTTCCCATCCATGGCAATGCTGAGCCTATGATGTGTAATGATATAAAATGACATTAATGTAATGGCCCACATATACATTTTGTATTGACACTTAATGGTGGTCCACTTGAAAGAGAGCTAAGGGGTCACAATGGCCCGAGGGCCTTAGTTTGGCTATCCTTGGTATAGGGTGACGCATACTTTTCCAACCACTCAATACTCAACCCAAATACTGCCAGCCTTTTTTTGGCAGGATAGCAGAGCGCACTACTACAGCTAAAACTTTAATCATGAATAAAACATTACTATTGCAGAGGGGTATTGTGCATCAGACTCCCAATTCCATCTGGAAATGGGCTCAGCAACTTCCACACTGAAGTGAGATCTGAAGACGAAGGCACTTGACGATACCTCTACTTTGAAATCCCAACTCTCCCCGTTTCAAGTGGGCTCCAACGAGGGACTCATTTCCAAAACTGGGGATTATATGCATGGAACCCTTTAACTTTCACGAACCTAAACCTCTGTGTAATTAGTGTGAGATAAGTTGAGATGCCCCCCATGCCACCCCACTGTCAGCAGTAGGCCAAGTTACTGCACTGGAACAGTGGGCTCTGACCTTGAGCTCTGTGTGTTTTATGCTATGAAGCACTGGTACTGCAAAGGGCTTCCCACTCCACATTGCTTCAGGCATTAGTTTCATTATGCACTCATTAAAGGGTGCCAAAATGTTATTGTTTGTGGGCTTCACAAAACATTCATGGGGTACCAAAATGCCGGAAATCCATTGAGAAGTGTGTGAATTGGCACTATTCTACGCCAGCAAAACACTACAAAATTTAGTGATCTGGTCTTATTTTATACTGTGAAAATAAATCCCTTGATTGATCCCTTGATTAAGGTGCTATCCTTACAAGGTTAATATGCTTACAATGTTAGCATTGCATACAAAGAGAGCAGACTCTTTAGGTATTTGGTCTGGAACTGAAACATTCTCAAACAATAATGCCCACCCAGAGATGGGATAAACAATCCTTGGCGCTTGCATGCGTGGGTCGTACAAGATGACACAATTTTCATCACACGCTTGGTGCGTATCAAGTGCGCGAGCTATATGCATGGGACTAAACCAGAGCCATTAGAGGTAGCCTAAAGGTGGCTACAGACCAAAGATCCGCGACAAGACAGGCTGCAACGTTTTAAAAATCAGCAATGCGTTAAAACTCAGAAACTGCGATTTGACATATTGAATCTTTTACAAAGGCTTGATACTGCTTGCAACGAAATGCAACGATTGATTCACACCCCCACATCCCCTCTAAAACCGCCTTGTCTCATCACGGATCTTCAGTCAGTAGATCATGACAACGGTGTCCTCTCTGCTCCTCCATGCACCAGATTCCCTGATCAGCTCAAGCTGTAATGCTGTTGAGTCAGCTCTCATCGCTACAGTAGGTGGCTGAAATACTAATGTTTAAATCCCTTTAATGGTGCATATTCTTGCCTGCATGGGACGCCAGGTTTCCTCCTTCATCCCAATCCTCACCGTGAGATATACATGACTGCTGTGACACAATCTCAAGTTCAAAGAGAATATCAAGCTGCCATGAACCTGAACTCCCTCAAATATTCCATTGCAGGCCATATATCTATCTTTTTGTGGAGCGGAATACCTTTAGATCCCATCAAAATATGAAAGCATAATCTGTGTATGCCTGAAATTATCTGAGTGTATTTTAATGATTTCGGTTTGTGTTTCACTGATTAAGGTGATCAAAAATGAACTGATGTTAAAGTTGCGCAGATGACCGCACACGCATGACTTCACATTTCAACAAGGACAAACTAGTGTGTTCATCTACACAACTTTAAGAAACTTTTAAACAGAAAAACATCTCAGGAAGCCAGTTATTCAAAAATAATGGCCACCCCATCAGCCAACCAGAGTAGAGAATCATTAATAATTCATTATGCTAATGTTTCAAAGTACCTCCATATAACCTTATTGTCAACAATTCTGTCTCTATTGTGTTGGGCTGAATCAAGCCAAATCCCATTATCAGGCCATCAACACAAAACTTATTACCGGTATACAAACTACATGTGCTCTGACCGAGTGACCATTTAGAAAAGCTGACTGGAAAACATGTAAAGAAAACTTAAGACCTGATGGCACTGGAACACAGGAAACATGAGGTATATTTCTGTCTGAAAACATGTTTAATCCCTATTTGACATATAGGAATTTCCTCAGATGGCCCATGGGCTTTGGCTATAAGGTCACTTCTCCGGTCATGGTATGCCATGGCTTTAATCAATAACCAGTGATCCAGGTAAGGTGTTGTTAAACAACACACCAATTAGCTTGGCATACAGACTCAGACTTGTGCAGTTGAAATAATGAGCTCTTTGTCCATGGTGCAAAGATGTAGCAAAAGTTTAAGAGACAAGGAAGAGGCAATTGCTTTGTCCTTGGAACTTTTTACAAGCAATTCTTACTGGTGTGTACAGTAGCCTAGCTTGCCATATTGTGGAAAGGTTAGCAGAACGTTCCACTGGGACGACTGTTCCTAACAACCAGCCTCATGTGGTTTCTTGATTTGTACAGACTGCTTTTGTTGATATCCATAAAATACAGTATTAGGGACAGTGGTATCATAGTGGTTAAGGACCCTGACTCTAGTGGGGTTGTAGTCTGGAAGCTGTGGATTTGAATCCTGCCTGCCACCGTTGTGCCCTTGAGCAAGGCACTTAAACCTATGTTGCTCTAGGGGTGACTTGACCTTTTTTTTTTCTTTTTTTTTTTAAAAACAAAATGTAAGTCACCTTGGATGAAAAGGGTCTGCTAAATGCATAAATCTAATGTAAGTGATACATCGAACTTGGCACTGCACCAGCTATAAGACCAAATGTTTCAAATGGTATGTATGTAACAGACAAACATGTCCCTTGCATTTCTTGATAGATTTACCTCTGAAGTTAGATGTTAGTCTATGTGACATTAGACCGTAGACTGACAGCTGAGTGATATCAGATGATATACTATATTCAAGGAAAGGGTTGAAATACGCAATTTGTCTTACTGTTTGTCTTGATGATGGGATATGTGTTGGCAACTAAAGGAAATCGATTCTAAATGTCCCCACATGCACACCCATTTCCCCTTAAAAGTCTTGAAAAGGTATCCATGTATCGGCTTGTGACCTTTTACTTACTTGAGACTGCAGAGAACAGATGGCATTTACACACATTCTCTCTCTCTCTCTCTGACACACACACACACACTCTCCCACTCTCTTGACCACACATCTGTTCACACGATCTGTTCATGTCTGACTCATACACATACTCTCACACACAAACACACACAGTTGTCCAAATAGCTATTCATCTGTCTCATACACATGGTCTCTTTCTGTCTGTCTGTCTGTCTGTCTGTCTGTCTCTCTCTCTCTCTCTCTCTCTCTCTCTCTCACTACACACACACACACACACACACTGAATAGGGGGGGAAATGCTCAAAAAAAATGAGCAATTTCACATTGAGTGAACTTCATCCCCTCTCTCTCCTTACCCTAATTGGTTTTAATGGAAGGTTGCTTTTGATCTGCTGATTACTAGCAGCATCATGTAGCCTAGCCGTCTAGTTTATGAATATGTTAAAGCCGTGGATGAAAGACCACGCTATTTTTCACTGGCAGTGCACTGTTTTGGTAGCGAGACTATCACATGAAACTTATCTGGTCTCTAGTGATAGACCCTCGGGTAAGACGGCTAAAACCTAACAAGTCAATTCAAACAACGCTAAGCCTGCCCAATGACTCCCTGTCAGATAGAATGTTGTGAAAGGCTAAACACCACGATGTCTAAATACAACCTAGAGCGTTACGTTTGGATTTAAACAGCTCAGACACCACTGATGTGTGAGTACAACCTATGGCTGATGGCTAGACGTACTCGCTGAGTAAATTCAATTTGCTACCACTAGAGTATGTCTAGAGATCTAGGCTACTGTTTTGGGGGGCTATTAGCAGGCTGCTTTAGCCTTGGAGTACCCATGCTGCCTAGTGCGCACAATCTTTATTTTGCTCTGTGTGTGAAGCAGCATAGTGTCCATGCCTAATATCTAACCCTGCTTTTAGGATCCTATCACAGAATGAGGAGGGACTAGCCTGAGAGTACCCATGCTGCCTTGCATGCTCAATTTCATTTTACATCACCTGTTGGCAATAGTATAGTTAATATATAGCTACGTACAGGCGCTTATGATAAGACATTTGTAGCATCCAGCAGAAGGTTCTGGACAATTGTACACCACACATCCTCTACAAGAAAATGAATAGGTGGTCTCCAGAATAAATATCACTTGTGATTAATTAATTTGCCAGGCTAAGACTACTCAGAGGAGGAAAATGCAGCGACAGCAACAACAGAGGAGAGTCTGCTCAAAAACCACACTATAACACACACACACACACACGACAGATAGCTGATTTCCCTGCAGACAACTAGCACGCTGGCGAGGCAGATCATTTATGGAAGCTGAGAGATGTCTGACAAACTGCACGGCAGCTCAAATTGCAATCAATCAGTCTGGCCTCCCACACTGGCAGGCACTCACGGAATCCGTTCCCATAGGCCAACACTGCACTCAGAGTGACTTCATCGAACATGATCAAGATGGTCCCCGAGAAGGGAGAATAACGCATGAGGTAACAACTGTGTCATGGGATAGCCAATTACCTGCCATCTCATGCATGTCTGCTATCTTATGTCAGGAGCACACACACACACACACAAACATGCTAACACACACACTATCAGAAAGAACACACAGACACACACACACACACACACAACTAGACATTCATCCTCATACACACGCTTTAAGTCCTGTGTCATCCGCTGGGACCAAAAAGTTGTTGGCCGACCATGATTTTATGAATTCATAACTTCATGGCAAGCTAAAATAAAACTGTTAGTTGGACACATGAACTTTGGAGATTTTAAAAAAGGAAGAATGTGCCTACTCCTCATGTCCCTGTACTACAAGGCACAAATGTCTGTGCATACCTTGATCAACTTTAAAATTATTGCTAGGCAAATACATTTCTGTTATCATCACAAAGTTACAGAAAGGTGCTTTCCACAAGATTATTTATGAAAATCTTTTTAAAAGTTTGTAATGCGTGATAATACATCAATCATAAAGTTCAGGGCATTAGATTAATTTCAAGCAATGTATTTTATAGCTTGACTTGCGTGCATTTGCATGTGCTCATGAGGAACTTGTGGCACAGAGATACTGAGAAGTATTGTTGTGGTTCACGATGTGTAAGAGACAACACGTACTGTATAGCCTAGAACTCTAGACGCACTCTAGCGGTAGCAAATTGAATTTGCTCAGCATGTCCGTCTAGTGATGAGCCATAGCTCAGACCTCGATTGCATCTGAGCTGTTTAAGCTATTGGTTGTATTCAGATATTGTGGTGTTTAGCCAGTCACCACATTATATCTGGACAGGGAGTTATTGGACGGGCTTAGCCTTGTTTGAATCGCTTGTTAGTTGCAAGGTGCGCTGATTAGTTTTAGCAGTTTTACCCGGGGGTCTATCACTCGTCTCCAGACTATACATTCATGTTATAGTCTGGCGTGTCAGGCTACAACACGTAGGCATACAAAAATAAATTCTTCATCATTTTAATAGGCTATAAACCAACGTGGAGATGAGAAGTTAGCGCAAGGAAAGCCATGTGTGATAGCTACCTGTAAATGGTGTGCGTCTCAAGTCCTAAATGTTTTTCAAGCACATCGCCTCAAAAAGGAGGCCACCTTACCGTTAGCTGCCATTTGCAGTGTAGATCGAGTAGTGTGAGCGACACACAGACAGACGTTCCTTGCATTTATAGATAGATGCCAATGTGCATCTCAGCTTTTGAAGGTCAGGTTTAATCACACAATGTTTTCTAGCACTGAGACCTTTTGAAGTGTATGGAAAGATGGATAATCCATCATACAGTACATGTTGCATTGACATGTCTGACGCTAGTAGCGTGTGCGACTGTTTCATAAACAGCCAATTAAATGATTGTTTGAGCTCAAAAGACAACCTTCCTCCTGTACTCCTACTATAGATCAATGTGTGAAATTGCATGGCTTGGTCTGATCCACCATGATTGATGATAATCCACATATCCAGGTTTCTGTGCACCCCAAACTCATTTTATTAGGGATGCTAATAATTTTGTAGCACTGCCACCTGAGTATTATTAAAAGTCAAAAGTCATAGAAATAAAAATGGAATGTCACTGCAGCTATTTGCCCCTAGCCTCCTCATAGTCATGGCTAAAATCTATCTAGGCCAGGGGTGCCCAACCAGTCGATCGCGATCTACCAGTCGATCACTTGCGCAGTTCAGGTAGATCGCGAAGGTACCAAGAAAAAAAGAGGCTTGGATATTCCGGTTTCATTTCCCTTGGTTTTGGCATTAACATCTGCGATTGACATAAACACAATCGATGCAACTGCTGTAAACCAATGCCTTACTTGCAGTAAGTCGAGTCTTAGTAGTCTCTCTTGTAAAGTGAGGTAAACAAAGTATTAATGCAAAAGTTTAATATGCGCTCAGCCGGTACAAAGAGGGCTGTTTCTGAAGGTAGGCGGCAAATCTACTGTAGAATGACGTGAGACAGTAGCCTAGGTCAAGGTCAAGTTATTATCAAAATTTTGGGCTGTCATTGTGGTTGCTTTATAATAGGCCTATGACATTATGTAAAGAACTGACGGAGCAGTTTAATGAGAGTAACATTACAACAAAAAGGCCATTTCATGGTAGATTTGAAGCAAGGGGCAGTGCGCAAAACTGCAGAAAAGTTTCAAGGTTTTTTTTGTTTGTTTTTTTTTTGGTAATTAATGTGGTCAATCTTTTCGACCTTGTCATCTCAAAAGTAGCTTGCAAGCTGAAAAAGTTTGGGAACACCTGCTCTAGGCTATCTTTTTCTTTCCATTGACAAGCCCATCACAACAGACAAACCACACAGTTGTCTGGAGCCCCATGCTGTTTGTGTATCACTCCATCAGATTTTAGCTTAGAAAAAATTTAGCCAAGACCATTGAAACTGTACAAACCATTGTGTGGTGGGGCACCTTTGAAAATCCAATGCATTGCTAATAAGTTGTCCTCATGAAGGCTTGTGGCCTTCTACTGTATGCTAGCATCACTCATTAGCGGTGCGTGTTTTCTAATGGATAATAATGATTTCTGTATGAGTTCTGCACCTGTGCCTGGCTGCTGCTTGGGACGGATGCTTTTTCAGAGCTAATGGATTGCCCTTAATGAGCTGCTGAGCCCCTGACTGCTCTCATCCTGTCTGTGTCGCCATATTGTTCGGCACTGTTTTATGAGAAAATGAAAAAATGAATGCAACATGAAAGGCAAAAGAAGATGGATGTTGAACAAAATAAAGGTGTTTTAAGTATGGGGAGTTTATCCATCTCTGTATATAATTTATGCACCCGTAGTTTATGCACCAAATACATGTTCAACGTTTTACATTGCCAAATCCCACTGCATTACCCTAATATAATGATACCCTAATATATATATTTAATACAAAATCAATAATTTTCCATCATCAAACATGTCTTTTTAAATATCTGATGGGGCATATTGGATCCCACTTTGCAATGATCACTAAATTCTTTACCCACCTTTTATTTTACCACTACAAAACTGCTGACCCTGAAATAGAAAAGTGCCCAGTAGAAAGCATGCCAAGGACAAAATAATTGCCCAGCCAACACAATCATGCATCCAGTCACTTGAAGGAAAGACAAACGAACCTGGATGTAGAGTGGACCGAAAATCAACCTTCTTCCCCACGTTGGCTAGTGTTCTCCTGTCCTAAAAAGTGCTTAGCTCCATACCTTTCAACCTGAGCACTTTTTTTAAATTAAGCACCATGGGTGAATACTGCCCTATGTGTGTAACAAGCACTCTTTGCCCTTTTGGGTGAGGATGCCTGAGCTGCACAGACATTAGTACCCGTACCCAGAGAAGAGCATAAAAGTACTGAGTGTGTTTATCAGAGTAATTACAGTAGGACCTTATAGGCCTACTGAACCTGCTGATGTTTCTCAGAAGGTCTTTGCAAGAGTGAGTCTGCTGATGCGATGATGAAGGCAGCATCAGGATCCTTGTGTCTGAAACGCCTGTGATGCAAAAAATAAATAAATAAATAAATAAATAAAAAGATATTCAATCCCTCTCGTTTTAATGTTTGCAATAGTCCGCTGGATTCACTTTCAAGAAATATAATCTTCAATTCTGGAGCCAAAATTAATGGTCTGTGCATGGTTTAATAAACAAAAATGCAAATGCTAGAGCCGCCGACTGCAAATTGGGTGTGTCTACTGCTAGGCATACTTATTCAGGGATTATCTATCTTCTGTTTCTGTTTTGAGAGTTATGTCACATCCAGACCAGGCTTGTGTTGATGTTTGTGCAGTTTATTTGTGTTAAAGAATTAAAATACCATTCGTCACTTTCACTACAGATCCAGACAGTGGCCCATAATGTGCACCATTTTAAATGGAAACATTTGAACTTCTTAAGGAGGACGAAAATATTTTTGAAAATGAATTGAAATGGCTCTTCAAATAGTCACTGTGTTGCTGTGAGAAGGTTGGTGGAAGACTGAAACAAGTCAACATGTATAACAATCTGCTGGTCCTCAACATAACTAAATCTCCTTTGAGTTCAAAAGACTGTTTTTACATTAATACTACTGCTGGAAAAATTCAAATAAAACCCCCCAGATTTATCATGATGGATATGGTTCCACTTTGATGGTATTATGTTCAAATTCAGATAGAAATGGCAAGGCTATCAAGTCAAACTACACAAATATTATCGCCTAGCACTTTAATGTCCAACAACAGCAGAGGGTTTGGGGAATCTGTGGGGGAGATAGAATTGCAAAAGATAGAATTTTGGCATCAGGGTCTTAAAGGGCAAAATAAGGGTCCAACATACCCTAGCATCAAAATTCTCACTGAAGTAAATGAGTTGCGATTAAAAGTTATTAGGTAATCGCGATTAATCATGGCCAAAACGTGTTTGTTGATTTGATTGTTTGACAGCACTCATTAATACTAATACATATACTTCTAATACTAATATATTTAACATTTTTTTATTCCATATAAAAGTGGTTCTCTCTGAGTATGTGTGTGTATATGAGAGTATGTGTGTTAAGGAATGTGTGTGTGTGTGTGTGTGTGTGTGTGTGTGAGAGAGAGAGAGAGAGAGAGAGAGAGAGAGCGTTGATCCCCTATTGATTTTGGCTCTGTAGTACTGTATGTATGCCAAATGAGTCTTTAAATTTAAAATGACATCCTCTAACCTTCAACTTCTAGAATGTCCCTTCCATCTGTCAGAAATAAATGTTGTCGTCATCCCCCCCAACAAGTAGCATTCAGAGCATAAAAAGGGACATGGCATTGAGCAAGTGAACAACTGGGACATGTGTTCAACTCTATCCCATTGTTAATCTTAATGTCAGTGCCCACTGACATTAAGATTAACCTTGATCTGGTGAAACATAATTGCAAATGTTCTGCAAATGTGCTGAGGTATGGAAGCTGTGGCGGAGCTGGTGTGATGATAGCCGCTCCTATGGAGGGAAGGATGATTGGGGTGAGATTAAACACTTTCATCTTGTCAAACGGCTAGGCCTGCCATTTGCAAACATGCTTTCCATGCATCTTGTCATTTCCAGGGGGTAGTGCCTTTGATGTATGGGCTTGCATATTTGTGAACATGCTGTTGTCATACGAAGGTTAATGCCAGGAAGTACAAGTAGTAAGACGCGTGGGGGATGTGGGTGTTGTAACATCCACACTTTTCTGAATCACTAATTCATCCCTAATCACCTGTTTATAAAAATAAAAATGCGAAAAGTAACAGAATTACTGCAACTACAGTATGTGAAAAAAACAGAACCAATAATAAGGAAACAAAACATACTTATGAACTTCAAATCTTATGAACTTACTTTACATGTCAAACCCAGCTAGACAGGTTTGTGACATCTGATGTAGTATCATGTGTATTAGCCTACCCAGACGACAGACGAACTAGGTGATCGCCTAAGGCACCAAATATCAAGGGGGCATCGCGATACCCTAGGGTTGTCAGTAGTGTTGTGCTAGATATTTTTTGTGTAATGAATACAAAGGCGCAACTTACAACATACAAATTGCTCTCCCTCAAGAACATGCCCTGGACAGAGCATGATTCACAGGACTAATCTTAGGGCACAGTGCTCACGCCAGTATAAATCCCTTGCTGGGCTAGTTGGCTGAAAATTATGAGCTGTGTCCTAGCAGTATTAGTTGGCGTTGAAAACAACACAAACATACATCATTAGCAGTTATACTGATTACCGTCTCAACAGATTAAATGAAGCAAGCAAGGCAATAGCAACTCCAACTTCAGAGGCAAGGCAAAGGTAGACGCGGCAAAATCGTATTTATTATGATAAGTAAGACATTGTCTGGTGCAGTCCACCCAACCAAAACTTCTTCAGAACTCCAGAAAGTTCCCACCTTGAGCATGACGTCATATAAAGATGGCCGCCGTGTGAATAGTATATTATGGTGAATGGAATGGAAATCTGGAAGCAGCTTTTGGAGCCAAGGTTCCATCTGTAATTGCATGAACTAGCATCATGTGCAAGTTGCCAAGGTTCCATCTGTAATTGCATGAACTAGCATCATGTGCAAGTTGGCAATCCAACTTGTCAGTGTCTCTTGCTGAGACAACAATGTTTGATGCTTTGTTTCTAATGCAGTGGAGAATAAGTGTGGTGTCTGCTCCTCATGCTTAGCTTTTAAGCAGATAATGTTAAAGGAATACCGTTATGAAATTGGGTTATTCACCGTCTTACCTGGAGTTACAAGGTAAAAGCATTTTGGTCCATTTGTTTTGCTAGTCTGGCAACCCCAATCTTAGCTTAGCATAGGCCCTGGAATGTAATGCGATGTAGCAAAAGACTTGTTCTCGGATTGCCACTAAGCCATTTCCATGGCACTTTCGGATTCAACTTTTGATTGAATATGTTTGTTAGCGATCAAACAACAGATCAGTTTGTTGAAATTGTGCTCCGCTTCTGAGAACAGTTTCTAAAGTCCCCAAAAGTCTTTTCTGCTGGTGGCTTTCAAATGGCAATGACCAGAGTTTATCAATCATTTATGAGCATCGCTTCATCTTCCAGGTCTTTATCATCAAGGTAATCAGGACATAAAACACCAGCGGTTAAGATATTTGAGAAGAAGTTAATCCACTCAAGGAATTCGCCATGGTTAGAGCTGTCCTTTTCCCCCCTAAAAGAGTGGCCTCTGAATGCAATGCCTTACTCAGCTTACAAGATGGTCACAGAAATAATGCCACAGAGATGCTCTCTTCTTTTGGTGATCTCCACTGCATTAGCAGTAACTCTTTGTTCAATCAGGACCTTCTAATTTAAAGCAGCTAACAATGAGCTCAAAGGCAAAAGAAACCTTCTCCATTATGCCAAATTATTAACAATTTTAGCCCACTTCACTCGTGAGTGAGTTTACATCACTGCAACAATAAACTCCTAGCCAGGCAAACGCTGCCTGCTGGCTCCGCTCATTTCATTTTGTTCCTCCAGTCAGTCAGGGACATTACAGTTGACTTTTGTTTTCTCATAGATCCGTGCGGGCCAAATTCAGCAAACAGAGTGAGAAACTGAAGCCATGATATTGTGCCCGGACATTAAGTTAAGATAGCAAAGCATTTTTTTGTATGCGTTTTAAACTAACTGAAGCAAAATGTTTCAAAACATTGCATAGCGCATAGTGCCCTCTAGAGAGGAAAGGATTGCCAATGAAGATGTTTCAGACGCTTTGCACAAAGTGAAACAATGTGAAAATGGATGATCAAACCAGGCTAATTTTAAACTCCCACGAGTTTTTAAAGAAGAATGGCTAGGCTAGTTACAATGCTAATAACATGTTGTTAGCCTACATGTTTATCGTGATGTCAATACTAAACATAAAATGAATTCTTGAATGGGATTAGAAACAAAGTCGGCGACAGGATCTTTGATGCTATTGAATGTACAATAGAAAGGAATAAGAAAAGGACGTTAGCGCACATTCTGTTTATAAAGTTGATTTTAGTACTGCTGAGCTAACCATGCATATTGTTTTGTTTGTAAGACTCGTGGCCATGTTGGAAAGGAGTTTTAAAAAAAAAGTGGTTTATAGCTTATTCCGTAATAATTACCTTAGCCCTTGGAACCTGGAAGGACTGCTTAATGTCAGCATAAGGGAGGCCTGCTGTTGATTCTTATGAGGTGTGTGGGCTGCGTCCTGACAGCCTCCATCAGTGCGTATATGAGGGAAGAATGGAGAAGGCTGGTCTACTTGGCACCAGTCGCTCACTGGCCTCCACAGCCTTATTATTACAAACCTGTCAGAAGGAAATATGCTGCACACAAAGGCTTCCATTCACATCACTTCTTCGACGACTCCTCTGACTCCGGCCTTAATCTTTTCTACCCTTCCTTCTTTCTGTTCTATCATACTGTCCATCATCCACCGACCATGCGGTTCGTCTTCACGGTTTGATTTGAAACCTGCAAGCCCTCAATAAAGAAACATCAAAGAGCAGAAACCTGACCCATGGAGAGACAGGGGGCAGACATTTCCTGCAGAGTGCCTGTGTGTGTGGTGTGGCAGAGGGAAGACAAATGCTGAGGGAAAAAGAGAAGTGTAAAATGAGGGGAAGAATGATACAAAAATATTTCATTTTTATTAGTCATATTGCAATTTAATTTAGTTTTGGGATGAAATTAATTAATGTGTTTGTTCTTCATTATCATTACCCAATGCCAATCCTATTTGCACCAAAGATTAGCTTGCAGGCTTGGCTCTCCGCATGAAGCCAAATACTACTCAAGGTCAAACTCTGAGAAACTGGCTAATCCTACTCATCTTGGCCTGCCTCCAGAATGCCTATGATCATCCCCACTCTTAATGACACAACATCAGCATCATTGGGGCAGTGCAGTGCATTTTGGGAGAAAAGGCCAATATTGCTAGATTGACAACAAAGCCATACTAGAGCATTCAAATGTATAGACCGACCAGGAATGATAGACTGAACTCAATTATGGGCGGAATGAACGGTTGTCTTACAGACTGCCTCTGCTCACAATAGGATAGCGCTATGACCAACCAGAGCAACAAGATCACATCAGTTCAAACATTCACTGTTCTTGGCTGTGACTAAGCAATGATATCGAACATTTGGATTGGTGAACACCATGTCCTTACGTTTCTGTTCTAGACGTATTGGCTGAGCAAAACTATTTATTACCGTTAGGGTATGTCTAGATTTCTAGGCTACAATACTGCTGTAATTGAGTGTCTGAACTACATACTTGTGTTATTTTCTATATTGTTACTTGTGTACAGTTTTGTTTGGGTCACAGACTAGAGTTTTTAAAATGGACATATAGGAGAGCCCACATGTGATCTCATCTCAGCATGCAGACAACCTCTCGGTTAGTATAGAAAAGAACTAATTTCAGGTGACTGAGACATTGAAGACACTGATGTGCAGGGCTTTATTGAAAGCAATGGAATCTCAATGAATAGCCATTCCGAATCAATGAATAGCCATTCCGAATCAATGAATAGCCATTCCGAATCTCCTTCCTGCTTATGGCTGTCTAGAACTTACACAAATGGGGGATGAGAGGTGACCCAATGTGCAAGCTCTACAGTCCAAAGGGAACCATGATATGCCTTGACAGAATAAAAGACCGCCCTTGCCCTGGGCTGACACAGATGGTGACATGACTGTTAAGGTGTGAACCCCACCACAGTGTGTATACTCATTTGTTTTCTCCCATTATTACTGTATATGGACTCAGTTCAGGTTGCATTATTATTATTATTATTTTTTACAAAACCGCATCCCAAAAGCTGCCTTTTGAGAAGCACAGCAGGAAAAAACACGGTTCCATATTTACAAAGAATCCATAGACTAAAAGTAGTAGCCTGACATAGCCCGTCCATAATACGAATGTTCATACGCATCATGGTCTGGGCATGGTCCTCTGGGGCTTGTTTACTTCCTTAGAGAGTCTACCGACCAATAAGCGAAGCTGATTAGACGAGCTGTCCAATCGTTTCAAACCAGAAGTGAATGCCCTCCCCCCCGCAGTATAATCGTGTCAGGGTAAAGAACCTCCACACCATGAATACGGATGAACAGCAGTATTATGGTCGGGCTATGTCAGGCTATAAAAGTAGCTCCTACCAGGTAAATCTAAGAGAAACTACAAAATAATGGGTGTAACTTTGGGGCTCCTATTAACTTTCTTATTATTCCTTTTTTTCTGACTAATAATAATTGGAAAAAAGAAATTCAGTGCTAAAAGTAGCACCAAAGTCTGGCACAGCTGAAAAAGTCCAGAGACCATAGAGTCATTGATTCGAGTATCTGTTGTTGTATGAAAAATCAAGTTTCAAGTTTCCCTCATTGTAATTTAATCAAGGTTTCAAGTTCCCCATTGTAATTTTCCACTGTAAGGCCATGCTTTGGTCAGACACCTTTTTGTTAGTCTTTTAGTTGTTCTGAGGACAGCTGTGTTTGATCAATCAACATGATTTGCAAAGTGTTTTACATACAAATGGTCTGGGTCTGGGGGGCTGGTAGAGTGTGACTTTAAAAGTTTGTGTGAGCTGTGGATCTGGGAGTCAGTCTGAGCAAGCGAGCTTAGCTGATCTCCCGGTGTGCACACTGTATTAAATGTTCTTTTACCGTGATCAGTTCGAACCGTCTCCATAATTATCAGGATATTAAAATTTATCCAACACTGTCATCAAGGAATAAATACACAGCTTGCAAGAAATGCAATAATTTCCCCAAAACCAGAATTCTTTGTCACTTCTGAAAGTCACCAACAGCAAGAGAGTGGTGGGATGAACTGGAGAAAGGTAAAAACTCAATTGTTTAACTCAAGAGAAAATGGAAACTATTTCTTCCCAAAAGCTGGGTATTTAATGAAGTGGTTGCACATCTAAAAGCAATATGGAGTTTTAAATCTTAAAATTATAGACTTTGTTGTTCATAATCTTACAAACTTCAAATATAAACAATGGCATAATATACTGTGCAATCTAAAAGCAAATTAGTGGCATACTTTTTAAAAAAAATCGCTCAATAGCAACCCATCACTTTTCCATAATGGGAGACTGACTGCACCAGAAAATGATGGGTAATGTGAAAATGTGGAGACACCCATGTACATTTACCATAAGACAAATCTATTAAAATCAATAAAACCACTTCTCATAGGACTTCGGTACATTTTAAAAGCCACTAATGCACAGGAGATGATACTTCTACCAAAGCTTAAATGCATGTAATTATGTCACCCAGATCAACAAAATACATGATTTGCTAATGTGCCTGTTTAAGGTCTGCCTTGAATCATCTTGTCTTCATCATATCTTCATACAATGTAGGCATAGAGATGTTAGGTATACGGGGAGGTATGCTAAGGGATTTGTACACTGTTTTTGTTGCGTTATCTCACAGTATCTCATGGTATGGTTCACTCTCTATGAAAAATGCATTAAAAAATTATAACAAAGAGAGAGTTTATAATGTCCTGGAAAATTGTCAATTGCTTTCTAGTGCATGTTCTATCTAGGGTAAATAATAATGCAGCTATCGAGGTGTAAAGGCTCCTCGGCTTAGAAGGAGAGGTCAAGGAGGAAAGTATAAGCACATGGTCACAGGAAAACTTCACGGAAAGGAAATAATAAGCTTCAAGGAAAGGTTCACAGAAAGTAGGCAAGACTATACACAAAAGGCCAAAACCATAAACAGAAGACACAAAACCCCAACCTTGACATCCAATCTGCAGCAAATATGCCAGTTTCTATTACTACAAAAGGCATTAAAACGAAGGGAGAAAGCAAGGTGACCATTATGAAAGTTGACAAAAATAACTAAATTGATTGGGGCGCTGTCGCTTGACGGGCTGGTGCGTTGTGCCAAGGGTCCGGGGATCCGACCTGAGGTCATTTCCTGATCCTTACCCATCTCTCTCTCCCACTCATTATCTGTCACCCTCTCTACTGCCCTATCGATTTAAATGCCAAAATTTCTAAATAAATAACAAAAAAATATATATAAAATAAATGAATAAATAGTTAAAGAAGTACCAACGATGGAAATCAATTTTTCTTTTTTTTTTCTTTTTTTTTTGTAGGCTAGACAAACAGATGACCATCAAGACGGGTATGGAGCAGTGATGCAGCAGCCTGAAAATTTGAAGGTTTGACTTTGGTCCCCTTTTGCCACCGTACTCTTTTGCAGAGTATACCCCTTAACACTTGTACAATGGCAAAAGAGACCAGGGCTATGGGTTTAAATGTGTTGTAAATGCATAATAAGCTTTTTAACTCTGAGTTGTTCGAGGGAAGATTAAAATAATTGATGAATGTAAGTTGCTCTGGATAAATGTGTCTGCCAAATGACTAAATAAATAAAACAAGCACAAAAACAGCTGCAAGATCCAGCACTTGCATGATTAAAGGAAAAAAAACTGAGGTTGACACACTGCATTCACACATTGTCTGCTACTGCTACCACAGGCAGCAAAGCCCTTTCTCTGTATAACATTTTCTCACAGACTCACAGCATGCTAAATGTAAAATCAGAAAGCATGAATATACAGAGTAGATCTACAGACATTTTAAAATAAGACATAAAGGCATAGATAGAAAAGTAAACCCGTCACCAGTCTCACTGCATTTGCAGTGGAATTCTGGCACCTGTTTGCAGACCAGATTTCAGGATTACAGTTCAGTTTGTTTTAGATCTGGCTACCACTACCACCGCCGGCAGCTTGAGCCAAAACATGATGGCAGCCCAACCCTGAGCAGAAACAAGAGAGCTGTCTCTGCAGAAGGGCCATCTGGCAAAGGGATTGAGACAACCACAGGCTGCAGAGATAGTAATACGGGCTTGATTCAGAGTATCTTGTACACACACACACACACACACACACACACACACACACACACACACACACACACACACACACACACACACACAGTATCCATGGGTTGAGTTTTTGTGGGGGTGTACCCTTTAACAGTAACAGCAATAAGACCACTCTGTACATAAGACCATTCTGTATTCCTATAGCCTAACAATAAAATATATCATACATTTAGCACACCAGACTTCTTCTTACTCTACAGTTCCGGTATTTCCGGTGAGTCATTTACATGAAGATGAAAATATACATCCTCAAAATGATCTTTTCTGAAAACTGGAAAAATTAAGATTAGCCTAGATTTTCAGCCTAGATTTTCAAATATAATGGCGTGTGACAGATAATGCATCAACATCAGGTGTGTGACGGCTACTGTGACCTATTGTCTACTGTTGTAGACTTTGTGCGGAGTACCTCAGCTCACAAAAAAACATTGTGCCATGTGCAGAGGAAGGAGCTTGTGTCATTCATTATCTCAATACTGATAATGACTAATAATGTGGCGTGTTTATGAAGAATTGTTCAAATGAAAACTAAAAACAGTTGCCTGGTGACAATTATATAATTGAAAATGGAAAAGGGGCAATGTCTGTTTCTCTCTAAACATGGTCTCAGTGACGCTTTGTCTGTGATGGATAGTTTCTCCATCAATCAACTCCCACCACCTGCAATTACACAGTAAGCAACATGCATAAATTACAGACTGGCTGATTCGCTATATATTGATTTTCCTGCTCAGCCTTTGTGCTGTGCTTTGTTCATAAATAACACTAATGGTGGAGTGTGTGTGTGTGTTTTGGGGGGTGGGGGTGGGGTGCTTTGAGAAGATTTGTTTGAAAGCAAGTGCAGTCTGTTTTTCAGAAGCAGCCTGGCCATTGCCTCTCTATGTAATACCGCAAGTGCAGTCTCAAAGGAGGAGTTTTCGAAATTTTGCTTCAGAATGCGAGTCTCTTCTCTGATTGGCTGAAAGGGTGGCCATTACTTTCGTATAATTGGCTACCTGAGTCACAACCATTTCTTTTTGTCGTTTTTTTCTTCTGTGATTGTCTTGAAACTTCCGTAAGCCACTTGCCTCTTATTCACATGCATTCTACTTTCATGAAATACCACAATCACAAATCTTCTTATTGTAGCTGTGGAAACACTGTTTATACTGCTGAAAACATTTTTGTCTGGTGACAAACTACAAACCTCTTTGACTGATATAGTGAGCACAACTTCATAGTAAGGTGGCTTATATCAGACTGTTAAAACACCAAATATCGCTAAGCCAATGCGTTGCCAGCCTGGATTTTCAAAGACAACTGTCATGGTAGCCCCCATGTACGCACAGAATACTGTAGGTGGACACAAGCCACAATGGCCTCAAAAATGAATCAGCCTAGACTGAGTGAATCAGCAACTAACACTAACCTAATGAGCCACTCACCTTCAGATTCAT
>JAODXP020008799.1:57500-95508 GCA_027497455.2 Sardinella longiceps
AAATAAACAAACAGGACTGAAAAAAGGCATCAACAAAGCAACTCCAGGAGACATCTCCGTATGTGTGAGTGTGCATTTGTGTGAGTAGGCATGCATGCAAGTGTATATGCATAGTAATCTGATATAATAACAATATTCTAACTACATCTTCTGAATACAATTTACTCTATTTGATTTCTAAATCTTTGTGATATCTTGATGAAGTGGGTGAGTTTTTCCATTTCCAATGTTTAATCTATTGTCTTGACAGCCATTACATTTTGCTTAGATTAGATTACACAGGTGAAAAATCTTGACTTGACTTGCTTTTCTCTCATCAAATCCTCTTCTGCAGCTTGTTCTCCCCGTTGCTGTATCTGATTTTCACCTCTGGAGTTATAAAGTTATCTTTCCAATTTTTTATTTATTTTTTTTTTTTTGGCAGAATTTCCTTCCAGTTCTCAGATTGTGTTTTCATTTTAAGATTCTCTCCATTCTTTATCTGAGGTGTCTACATAACTCTTCCCCACCTTGTTCCTTTGTCTTAGTTTCCATAACTGTTGCATTTTGCAAGAGATGCAGTTGTAAATACTTGCTAAACTTTGTGTGTAATCTTTTTTTCTGTTGTTAAAAGATTTGTTGTGACCTTTCTTGATTTAAGTAATTAGGATTTAAATGCTAAGAAGCCATATATTTTGCGTTGTCCTGATTTAATTGAACACATTTTTTTGTTTCATATGTCAACCCTAATGTATGCATAAGTGTTGATTTAATGAGAAACAGAAAGAAGAGGACATGTATGTGTGTATCAGCA
This sequence comes from Sardinella longiceps, assembly GCA_027497455.2. Classification (NCBI taxonomy): domain Eukaryota; kingdom Metazoa; phylum Chordata; class Actinopteri; order Clupeiformes; family Clupeidae; genus Sardinella; species Sardinella longiceps. The sequence goes on from JAODXP020008799.1 coordinate 58,294, forward strand.
GTTAGCAAAGGTAAGTACAGTAGTGCCTGAATACACTTAAGGTTAAGAGTCTATTATCCTGCCTGAATACGCTTAAAGTGGTTAAGAGTCTATTACCCAACAAGTACCGTTTATAGGCTACAAGGGAGTTGTATGCACATACTGTAAATCTGAGGTAGTGCACCTCCATCTTTCTAATCCTTTGACCTGGATGTTTGCAAATTTAGAAAAGCTAAGATAACCTTTACTTAAAGTGTAGCTCTAGAGTCATTTTAAGCATAGCTCTGTTGCACAAGCCTTGTAGCAGCACTAGATAGTGCATGGAATGAAAGATGGGCACCGCCCAAAGAATTTTAGATCAGATCGATTTTGAGTATCCCAGAACCATGAAATAGCTGGACTTTAAAAATAAAAATATGTCTGCCTCTTTGGGAGTTTAACACACGCGTCCAAATACTTATGACCCTTTATGTATTTTATGTATTATCTATTTATAACAATTATTTATTTATAATACATTGTTTCTTTACCACAAACATTGATGTCCTTACAGGTTGTGTTCTTCATCATCTTATAAATTAAGAGATCAAATTTCAAGAACTTCCTCTTTTTAGTCTTTTTAGGACCTAATTTATTCACATGTAAATAAGATGTCATATGTATCTAAAATACACAAACAGGAAGCTACGATTATGTTATAATTTATTTCCACTGTGCAATATAACAATAGAAAAACACAGTCTGACTTAAAACCATTGAACAGTAACAATAGACCACATTTAGCACAGTACATGCTGTTTTCCTAGAGAAGCAGAATTCTCTTTTATAGAGAATTGCCACTTCAGGACCATGGACAGAGCCACAGTCTAATCTCACTCTATAGCTTACTCACTTGACGTTGGTTTCCCAAATGCAGACCAACCATTCCCTATGGCTGATGGCTAGACGTACCCACTGAGCAAATGTGCAATGTGTTACCGCTAGGTTAGCCTATGTCTAGAGTTCTAGGCTACAACCCCTAGAGCTCAGTTCCTAAAGTGTATTTTAGAATAATGTATTAATGATAATACACATGGCCTTGGATTATTTGAAATTTTGTATTAATTATCATATACGTCTTGGATTATTTTTTGTTTCCTTATGCAAATTTTCATACTTGTATTGAAGGGATAATCCCCATAATCTCCAATCTCTTACCTTAAGGCCTATTTTTAAGATTGAAAGAGAACAGAAAGAAAGAAAGATCAGCCATCCTTTGGCAATTACCAGCTGCCCATAATGGCTGTGGTAGACTTCTGTATTCAGCAGTTTTGCACACATAGTGCACAAATCTCAACAATCAACGTGACTAAGACGATTAGGGAGTTAATAAGCACTAGTGACCTTGGTTTCCAGCCTCTTTTGGATAATTACTTATCTGGACATAGGAGAATGCAGATTAAGTAACAAGTCAAAGTAGTTTGTAATGTATTAAATATTTGCAAAGAGGGAGAAAATTCTGCGACCAACTCCACAGGCCAAGCGCAAACAAAAGAAAGCTTTTGTAGGCTAAGCTTTAGTTTCAAAATCACATTTTAACCTGTTGAAGAGAAAAAGATGCTTCAACACTGGCTGAGATTGGTGTTCTTGACTCAAAGTGTGATCACTGTAATAATCTACTTTTCACTCTCAGAGATGAGAACGCCTCTGAATCAATCGTGGAATTCCGGCATGTTTATTTCACTCTCTGCATAATATGCACACATCTCTACTGCCCCCTCTATTTATCTACTCCCGTAGTTCTGTGTACTATCCATATCTCCCTGTGTCCTTAAAGGTTTGGGTCCCCTAAGTGAAATAACTGAACGTCACAACCACAAGCCTAGAGTTTGTGGTGGTACTTTGCAGACCACTTTTTTCAGATCACAAACTACCTGTGTGTCTAGTTCTCAGAGCACAATGTTCTGCTGTTCCACAACTTTTGCTACAATTAATTAGTGCTGAATAATTGCTACAAAAAGTTGCGATACCTCTTCAAAGCTGCATATTAAAAATTCTCTAATACCTCATTAAATGCCACTCCCCTCTCTGGACTAATCCTCACCCCTCATGTTCCTTTTCAGCTGTATTTCTTCTGCCATTTCTCCCTCTCTCTCTCTCTCTCTCTCTCTCTCACTCTCTCTCTCTCTCTAATTCCCACCTCCATCCTCCTCTTTTCAAATTCAATTCAGCTTAGACTTCGCTACAGCAAGTGAGATACAGATGTACAGACGGCCCATGCCTACCAGACTGACTGGAGGTGATTGAGGACTGCCCAATTCCTCAATAACTGGAAGCCAGATCAGGAGGGACATTCTCAGTGGTTAGGTTGCTTCCGGTAGCAGGGCTGGACTGGGACCAAAAAATGGCCCAGGCATCTTTGGACATGGCGGCCCACTACAATTCAATAATAATATCGTTGTGGCTAGCTAAAATAACACTGTAAGTTGGATATATTGCATGAGCACAATAGATTTAATTAAACTAGCCCAATATTGTTTATGAAAATTATGAGTAAATGACAGCTCCGGCCCAAAAATGACCCCCGGCCCACCGGGCATTGCCCTGTATGCCCTATGGCCAGTCCATGCCTTTCCGGTAGCCTAACTTCACAATCAAATTTGAGGCTACTCTTGAAATTGTCGCAAGGGTTGATATTTCAATTTTTGGCCATAGATCAAACGCTTAAGCCACCCTTCACACAATCAATCTTCATCTCAGGATTGTATTGGGGTGAAAATACAGTATTGCTTGTTGATTGTATGTCGTCTATATTTGGTCCATTTTGTTGAGACTGTTTCTTATGGTTTAAATAATGCTGCGTAAACCCCACCCATGGCAAATGAGAAAACATGCCACACATGTTCAATAAAAAAATCTGCCAAAAAAGATGATTTGCCTGTGATGACTGTGAATGAAAACAAAAACCCCAAAGACTGCATGCACATAAAAGCCCCCCCCCCCCAGTACTCAGGACAACACAGAAAGGGTTTTTCTTTTTCTTTTTTTTGTGGAGAGCTCACCAACAATAAAGGTCAACAACAGCGCCAACCTCACTGACACTTTTCAAGGAAATGCCGGTAGGTCTACAATTTCATTACCCGTAATATTGCCGTATCCTCCAGTAACAAACAGATCAACAGAGAAGATTTCTGAGTCTGGATTTACATCTAACTTTTAGGATGACATTGATTGTTGCATTAGTGAGAAATGCGCCTGCTATGAAACAGTGAGGGAGGTGGTGATGTGTCAGAGCAGCTTGCGTATTTCTCAATGGGCTCTCACTGCGCGCGCAGCTGTGGCAAAAGCTCCCTCTACCCGCCACGCGCCTCTCACACTTGTGACCACATAGACTGCCCCTCAGTGTAGACCACCCTGCTCGTGGTTACTGACTGTTTCTCGGACACTGCCGTCAGCCTTTAACATTTCTAAGTCATTTTCATTAAGGACACTTGAATATATCCTCCGGTGTAATACAGGGTTCCGTGTTTTTGGAAACGTAGAAACAATCTGCTTTGGCGATTAACTCTTCTTTCACACTGGATTGTTTGCTGTACTGAGGAAACAGATTTCCGACGTCTTGCATTTTTGAGGAGGTATTTTTTTTTCGGAAATTATCATGCGTGTTGGGATAGTTAGTGTCATGATTTGCTGCACCTCTGGTAAGTTCTGAAAATATTATTAGTTGTACCCACATTATTATTTAGATTGTGTTATAGACTGATGGGGTTTATGGTGTGCTTATAGCTTACACTATTTACTTTTTTTCTTTAGTAGCCTATCACAGGAAAACTGAGTATAAACTTGTTGCCAAAAGTTAATGTATTAGAGCTAGACCTGTCTCAAAGTCTGTACTATTCCGACTTTCATCTTATCCAGGCTGTACAGTAACACGAGAATTGCTTGATGGTAAATGATTCAATAATTGTTGTATTGTTGTTAGATCTGTGAACTCGAAGAGGCTGGTTTCAATTCATTTAATCTCTCCCACGTGAAATGTTTGGCCTTGTCACAAGAATGTTACTTTTCACCCCAATTTAGTAAATGTTATCCAGATATTTATTGTACCACGGTCGCACTTTGTTTAAAAGAAAATGAACTAAGAATATGTGCGCAGAGAAAGAAATGGTAGCGTAATGACTTTTTGCTCGAACATCAGTATTGTTAAAATACATTTGAAAGAATCTCAGCCTCAGTTTTGAACTAACTTATTTTTTTCATAATGCAAGTATTTAAAAATGAAGAAAACAGATAAGCCAGTACAGTTTACTGTAATACCATCAGTCATGTTTGGTGTCTTGAGTTCAATTTGTAACCATTTGGACGGCATTGTTTATTATTTGTGGTGTGCAATGGTTGTGTGCCTAAATACATGTGGTCTATCCTTAGCTTGACATTTTGGAGATTATATGATGATATAAAAGCTGACAGATTCTATTTTGAACAGGCAATTGATATGACAGATTCCCCACGAGGAGCTAGTGTTAGCTAGTGCATACCCCTGCATTTACTGTCAGTATAAAATGATGTTGTGATGGTAAAATTCCTCATGCCCCCCCCCCAAACACACACACACACACACACACACACTGCACACTTTTTTTTTTTTTTTAGAGACTATCTTTTTTTATAAGCCACTCTTCTCCTACCAAGAAGTATTACTGCTGTGTCCTCAAACCGCTTTGTCCAAACCCCATGTAACTTTGGGGGCTGGCAGCCTTTTTGAAAACAGCATGTTAGGATTGCATCCTTGGTTGAGCAAAATAACAGAAAATGTGAATCACTTAAAATGAAATGACCATTTGTCATCTGAGGGGGAGTTCAGGGTTGTAAATAGTCTTTTCGTATATTCCTTTGGGTAAACAACAACAATGACTGCAACAACAACCAAACATTTTCTTCCAGTTGCTCTGTAATAAATAGGTACTCTATTCATTTATATTTTGTATGATTGTGCATTCATTCATTCATTCATTCATTCATGTCTGCGTATTCATTCATTCATTCATTCAATCATCCATTCATTCATTTATGTATTTCTGAAGATGATTTATCCATAACCACTCTAAAAAATAATTACAGTTACACTGCACCTCTCACATTAGTAATGTCCTGATAGTTTCTTTGACTTGTGGAAGGCTGCCTAAAGAACTGCAGAATTAGTTCCAGCTTTTAGACAGGGTAATCAACCAAAAGAGAGGCTTAGTGAAATACTGTCTGTGTGTTTGGATCCTTTACTTTGTAGTGGTCCTTGGTGCCTCCAACATGTCAGAGGAGGAGCAGGTTCAGTGTCCGCTGGGCTACTTCCCCTGTGGCAATCTGACCCTATGCCTTCCCCAGCTGCTGCATTGCAATGGCGTGGACGACTGTGGGAACCAGGCTGACGAGGAAAACTGTGGTGAGTCCAACTCTCTCTCTCTCTCTCTCTCTCTCTCTCTCTCTCTCTCTCTCTCTCTCTTTTTCTCTGCCATTCTCTCTCTCTCTCTCTCTCTGCCATTCTCTCTCTCTTTCTCTCTCTCTCTCTCTCTCTCTCTCTCTCTCTCTCTCTCTCTCTCTCTCTCTCATATGTCTGTATGATGTCTGTTTTGTTTTATGAAACATGGCTGTGGCCAGGGGGATAATGTGCCAGAGATAAGAAGATCATTTGATCATCAGCCTCACATTATTAGCTGTTTGCCAATATTATCACCTTTGCAAGATAAGCAAACATCAAGCATCACAATTATACTGTCAAGCCAAGGGATGATGCTGTCTACTAAACTTCCAGCTTGCCATTCGTTCCCATGTAACTGGTTTTGCTAAATTGGATTCCATTTGAAATATGTATCTGGCTGAATGATTCCAATGTAATTCCAGAACTTGCCATTGTGTAGCATATTGAGTAAATTGTAGCAGGAAGCAGGCTTCACTCAGGGTTCAATATTACTTTTAAGGGTGCTGGCCCAAATGAAAACTTCAAATTAAACAGAAAAAGGGGCGCACCTTGCATCAAACGTCCTTTATTTGTGCACAGACGCGTTTCGGCATGTGCCTTCTTAAGTGTGCAACAATATTCGCAATGTGCAACAATGTGTAGCAACATTGTGCAACAATGTGTAGCATTTTTACTGTACATCAGACTCTTCTATACCTGATGGTTTTGATGAAGTAATCCTTGACTTACAGTAATGACATTTTAAAGGTCAGGGTAAAGTGGATCTATTGTAGTGTAAAGAAAGATAATCTGAAAGTAGGCTGACATTAGGCCCTTGAATCTATATGAGATCATTCTGTGAATATACAACTGAAGGGGTTTAATAGTAATCAGCTTTGTTTTGCTGACTTCATGCCCTACAATACACCTCAGCTGCTATATTTGAATGGAATCTCAATGTTTTTAAAGTGACGTCAGGCAGGACTGTGGTTTTCTATCTCCGGACCTCTACCTATAGTTGCCGAATTTTAGAAAAAATAGCAACTATATTGTACATTTTTGCCAATCAATGTGAATTTATTTGCATACCAAAGTGTACGAACCAGAGATGATAATTTCCGTGTGTTGTGGCACGTAATAAATATGATCATATCCACTTTCAGTTTCAATATCACCGACCGGAAACCCCAAATCCTGAAATCCACGGTAGAGGTGGCCAATAGTGTCATTATTCACCCCAAAATGAGGCATTTAATCATCCAATTGACTACAAGGCTGGTAAATTAACAGCAAAAACATTGTCTGGTGTCATTTTAAACTGGAATGAAACATGACATTTTTTGCACATCCACTTATAGACCATTAGGAAAACCATGCCGACCACCATTGGTCCCCAGACCACACTTTGAGAAAAACTACCTCAGAGAAATGGAAGAGACTGTGGGGTGTAATAAACAGCTGAAGTCTCTTTCTCTTTCTCCTTCTTTCTCCCCAGCTCCTCTATATTTCTCTCTACATTCATCTTCATCTTTCCTCTTTATTTCTTTTAGCTGCTCATTATTTTTCTTGTAATGTCTCTCTGCCTATCTATTTTTTTTATCTCTGAAACACACATTCACATAAATTAATGCATTTAGCAGATGCTTTTATCCAAAGCAACTTATATTTGTCAACTATCAGTTTGTTCAGTGCTAGTCTTTTCTAGAGCAACATACGTAGGCCTACTGCACAAACACACACACGCACGCACACACACACACACACACACACACACACACACACACACACATACACACACACACAGTCTTTCTTCATGTCAGCAAAAATAGAGAAATGTACACACGCTTTTGTGTACTCTCTGAGTGACCTTCCATAATCCTTAAATTTACTGTTGTCCCCCTGGAGTTGATATCCTGGTCCTGCAGAGACACAGCTGCTGCCTGTCTAATGAAGGGCTGGGAGATGTCAGGCTACATTTTCCTATACTGACCAATATAGGCCTGGTTTGCCTAAAGCGGTCACTCTTAGCTCACTAAGAAGACTCGAAAGATATATCTCACCAAAGTTGTTTACTTTTCTGAGTGTGTTTCCCGAACTAACTCTTACAGTCTTCTTTACTACGTTCTTCTTAGCTATCTCTTAAAATGCCAATAGTTATTGTTTGATTTGTTTTTCGATTACTTGAATTGTTCTGTTCTAGTCTAGAAATCTAAGATGTAGCATGATACGCTGATGAAATTCAATGCTTTCGTAGATTTATTTCCATCAGGCTAAATATCTGGTCCAATACTGAACGCAGAGTTCTACGTCTTCATCATTCCCAAATGTTAGCCAAAGACTTCAAAGGAATTAATAACTGTTGGACAATGTTTGCAAATGTTCACCTGCATTAGTGAACGTTGAATGCACAGCAGGTGTCCTCCCCAGTCATCTCCTCCTGGAATGAGAATGAGAGAGAGAAAGAGAGAGAGAGAAAAAATATGTTTGAATAATTAATATTATGTATTATAGCTTCCATGTGCTAACTGTGCTCTTGTAGATCATATCCATCTATCCTCTCCTTTTATTGGCTATCAGTATCTCAATTTAGTTTATTTTGTAATAAGCTCTACTGTATCCCTCCTTTAGTGCTTCTGATACAATCACCGGACATCAGAATTATAACAGATTTGAAAAGATAAATGTGGGCAAGTAGCTCTGATTTTGGATATTGTGCTTTATCCTGTGTAAACCTCTCAGTGCTTGAAAATCGAGAACTGACTGGAAAGATAACAGAAAAATAAATAAATGAATAAATAAACAAACAAACACAACCACACAGTTCCTAGAAATTTTGAGGGTAACAATCGATTATATGAGGTGAAATAGAAAAGTCAAAACGAGTTTGCACATTTGTCAAATGTAAGACTTATCAAAAGAGTGTCACTTTGTTGTGAGGTGGTTTGATTGTTTGCCACAGGTGCTCACATAATGTGAAATCTAATTTATTACTGCAACTGTGACCAAATTCAATAAACCAGTAAAAATGATTTTGCACATTAATTTGTAGAAAGAATAACCAGAGGAGTTTTAGCCAGCTGTAAATGGGGCTCTATAGTTTTGAGGGGAATAAGTGGCATTTGATGAAAATGCCAATTACGCCCCTCTGGTTCCAACCTCCAAGCCCTCAAAATGTGGAGAACATTTTCTTTTCTCTTCAGCTGTATGATCTTCACCATGTCAGTCCTCCATCTGGTCTCCATCATATTACATCTCTCCTCTGTGATAACTAGATTCATGGTTTATATGAGCTGGGCAGCTAAGCTTTATATGATCTGGACAGTTTACAGGAACTGTATTTTATCTAAGATTTCATTGAAAGTCTCATTGAATTGGATCAGGTCAGGATGTTGCTCAGTTTCAGGGCTAGGTGTAGAAAGACATTTGTGCCTTTTCTAGACGTCAAAACATGCCAACGTATGAACAGAGTATAAATATGGTAACTGCTTAGATTGCCTCTCTGAGAAATGTAGAATTGTGATGGAATTTCCTTGATTCGTACAGAGTGTCTGGGCTTTTGAGTCAAGCGATGTTTCTTGGGAGTCTTCGGCGAGTCTTGGTTCAATTTCTCGCTGGCGGTCTGAACGTACAGTTAGTGTTCTTTCGCCACTTTGACCACACCCTCCCTTTATTTGCTGATTAGCCAGGACGGAATGCATCCTGAGAAATCAAGCTCAATGGCAGCAATCCCAGACGGAGCACTGAATGAAGTTGAGAATCGAGTGTAATTACTTAGAAAGGAAAAGGCTATTAGCCATTATCACCTGGTGAAATGAAATGCTGATTTCCGATCAGCTGTGTTATTTCTAGATCACACACATCGACGAATATCGGTAGATCTCGGTAGATCTTGGCCTTTGTCCTCAGGAAGTTCTTTGCCTCCACCTTGTTCATTATTTTCATATAAAAGCACACCAAGTCGGCGGTTATCCCTTATTTAGCATTCCATTGTATGTATGAAAAGGGGGCACATCGGTATTGTGGTGAAATATTTCTGCCTTTCATAAGCCTGTGTAATGAAAGTTGCTTTCAATGACTAGAAAATGCACAGAGGCATCAAGCAGTTGTTTGTTTATTTGAACCAAGTCAAAAGCAATATTAAAGCAAAGGCTTGGTGTAATTCAAGCATAGCCTTGTTGTAGGAGTCTGCTGACTGCACTACAGAGCGAGTGGAATGGAAGAATTTGGATCAGCGTAGGAACATACAACATTCAAAACCAAAAGTAAGACTAGAATTTCTATTGACTCAAGGTAAACTTGCTTGTTTGTTTTTGTGCTGCGCACTCATCCTCTGTCCTTTGTGGCTAAGCTATGTGACAAACTATTTAATCAGTCTTCACCAACATTCAGGAACTGTGTAGTTTGAGTATGGAAGAAAATAAAACTCAGAAGCAAAACAAACTAACAAACAGTTTATCAACACACACACACACACACACACACACACACACACACACACACACACACACACACGACACACACACACACACACACACACACACACACACACACACACACACACACACACAAACACTTTTATATGCTATCTGGAGACAGAGAACATGACCACAGGAAAACATGAAAACAAATCAGATGCCAGGATTGCACTGAGGATTATCGTTATGCCTGCTGTGTCCTATAAATTAATTAGACTTTAATTACAGCAGTGCTTTAATGTTCATCATGAAAGATATAATAGGTGTTATTTATTTTTATGAAGTAATGGTGAAAAAGAAAGCAGTTACAAAGGAGTTGAATGACACGCAGGGCTATTAACCAACTCCTTGCGTACTAGGGATGCAACGGTTATCGTATTTTACGGTTACCGAACAATACGCCCTCTACGGTTCAATAAACTTTCGTAAACCGCAATATTTCGGTTTATTAATAAAATGTGAATCTATTGAAGCTCCCTGAAATTTGCTTATGCAGCCAGCATTCACGAGCTCTACATGCTGAGCTCTAGAACCCTCAACCAATCAGCGTGATTTTATGCAAATAAGGTCCGCCTGTCAAATGTGAGAAGAAACTTTTCAGTCACTCACGTTAGACGGAGATTAGCCAAAAGCTCCACTCGGAGGCAACATTATTAGCTAGAAGAATTGCTGCTGTGGTAGATTTTGTGCAAACTGATTACCGTTTACACAAACAAAGCACTTAGTAACGTAAAATGCGTCTAATGCGACACATGCTATAAACCGGTTGTCAGAAAATAGCGCTTCTCACTCGCCCAAATTCGCCTATGCTATCCGCAAGTATAGCCTACCTAGCCTAATGTCAAATATTACGCAAGGATGTCTAGGCTGTAATGCCTAGTTTATCTTGCGAAGAGTTCGATCAAATGTCGAGTAAAACGGTGAGACTGGGCTTGGATGCAACAAGTGACAGTCTAAGCGTTTTACAGAAAAAAACCTCCTCTGTTCCTAATTTTCTGAAGTTTGGGGTGTCATGCAATGCATTGTCACGCTGGTAGCCAACGCAACAGAATGAGAGGCCTTATCCCTAGCACTTAAGGGAAATAGTCTGCGTGAGCAGCACTTGAAATCAATGACATCTTTTCTGACAATACATTTCAACTACGTCCTAATTTGGAAATGAGCAAATGATAAAATAGACCTAGGCTACTGGAGGATATTTACTGGCTCAGGACATTTCATAACATTTCAAGAATATTAATAATGATTGCCTACAGTAGGCTAAGTGTTGGTTTTATTTTATTCTGTCTACCCCTCTAGTAGCCTACCTACTAGGCAGCAGAATCAAATGAAAATTGCTGATAGACTGATAGATAGGCTGATGGTTGACAAGGAATGTAGTTATTAAAAAACAATTATATAACCCCTTTTTTGTTGGAAAATACCGAAACCGTACCGTCACCGTGGCCCCAAAACCGTGATGCATACCGAACCGTGGGCACACTATACCGTTGCATCCCTATTGCGTACTGTTTTAAATTTGCTCAAATTGTCAAAATAGCTTGAAGCGTGTCTTTCTTAACATTGAGATAACAACCAACAGTGCTTGTTTATTAATTTGGAACCTGTCACATAAGTCATGCGGTGCATTGACTTAATAAAACACCACCCTTCTGGCGTTTTATCCTTGGGCCTCAGCAAGACCTCCTTTCCTGGGCAGAACACTATCATCTCCACACAGTCACCACTCACATCAGAGCACTGATGCCCTGGGGTTGCTCTGTTGGTTTTGAAAGGAGTCAGCAGTGACTGGGCAGTCATCAGCACAACACAACACAATAAAATACGGGAACAGATGGGCTGGGGGCATTCTCTCCACTGTTCCCATCCCGGTGAAGGGATGTTGCTGATGCCACATGCATGAAGTCGAATGCAGGGAAGTTGTTCAGAGGGAAGTGCATGGGCTTATTTAACACCTGAATATTCCGAGATTCTAAAACCATTCCATGGTGGTAAACTGAACTTTTTATCATTGAAATGCATTGAATTTATCCTTCTTTCAGACTTGAAAACAATGGGTAATGACATTTAAAACATGTCCAAATTCACCTTCTTTCAAATAATGCACATCTAAAGAACACAAATTGGGAAGTCCCTGATAGATAAAAGTGGTTTTACATTTTTGTGCATGAAGCTTCTACCTATTCGGGACTTCCCAATTTGTGGGCTTCCCATGAACAAAGGCAGAGCAGTGAACCGGCAACTAACACTAAGTGAATGGGGCATAACAACTTGCTTTCAGTTTCCTTTCACTATACCCCATTTAGTAGAGCAGATTAGTGACTTAATCGTTCACTTTGGTATAAAAGCATGAAATTTGGCACAGATACTCTCCAAGGGTCACTTTTTGGAAAAAAAGCGCTGGCCACGCAAAATTTCAATATGGCGGCCATTTTTTCAAGATGGCCGCCACTGCTACTAAATGGTTAGTGTAGAAACCATTTACTTTGGTATAAAACTATGAAACTTGCCTGACATACTGTCTGAGGGCCACTGTTTAGGAAAAAGGCCCTGGCCACCCAAAAATTCAATATGGCGGCCATTTTTCAAGATGGCTGCCATTGTTACTTATGGTTGGAGTAAAAACCATTTACTTTGGTATAAGAACATGAAATTTGGCTGAAATGCTGTCTGAGGGCCACTGTTTTGGAAAAAGGCCCTGGCCACACAAAAAGTCAATATGGCAGCCATTTTTCAAGATGGCCACCATTGCTTCTAAATGGTTAGTGTAAAAGTTGTTTACTTTGGTATAAAACTATGAAATTTGGCTGAAATACTGTCTGAGGGCCACTGTTTTGGAAAAAGGCCCTGGCCAAACAAAACTTCAATATGGCAGCCATTTTTCAAGATGGCCACCATTGCTAATGTCACTTTTAAAGTTGGTATACTGTATACAATAAATCATGGTCCAGAATCACATATTATCTATTCACATTTGCAACGGCATAGTTCTGTGCATCTGAAACCAACCAGTCAGCAGGACTCTCTGCTTCTGGCTGACACTTGGTTGCTTGACCCCATATACACCATTTCCAGTACACAGTACATTGGTATGTCTGTGTTTGCCAAAACCACAAAGAGAAGCCTGGTGAAAATGTTGCATGAACATGTATGAGTATCTCATATGACTGGGTGCTAGAGATATCGGCTCAACTTGGAGATGCCACAGTACACAAGTGTGTTGAGGAGGGTGTGGTCTGTTCACCAGTGCTACAGAAAGGGCGGTTCACCACTGCTGTCATTGACGACATTGACCACAACCCTTCTGCAACAACTGCTGCAACATCATTCCATGGCACCTGTGTGTCTGTGTTTCAGCATCCGACAAAAGAAAACAATGGTGAGAAGCGTTGGCAGCTTAGGTTTGAGGCAGAAAAGGGTAAAGTCTGTGACTGAACTTCCAGACTTTTTCACCAACATTTATCCTACTTTCTTCTAGACAAAGAATTCCGATCCGCCAAATCCTGTCACCACTGTCTTCAGGTCACAGCTTGCCTTTGGGTATGAGTGGCTTGAGAAAGTAAGAGTTGTGGAAGAAATAGGTGATGCAGTGAACCTTACATGATCAGCCCACCATGCCTCATTAAGGCCAAGTGCATTTGCTTTGCAAGTGCATATTGGCTGGTCGGCTGTGGTGATGGGTACTTGACCTGGGCTAAGATATGGCACTATATCTTGCACTTTCTCCATCACATGCTTGCTTGTGATGTAGCAACAGAGTGGGCTTGAATAAGGGCAAGAGCAATGTGATGCTTATATTAAATTCTGGGCTCCTTAATGAGGCATGGTGGGCTGGCCATCACCTACAGTACAATATGTCTTCCACAACTCTTACTTTCTCAAGCCACTCATATTCAAGGGCAAGTTTTGGCCTGAAGACAGTGGTGACAGGATTTGGTACTGGGCTATTTGGTGGAACTGGAGTCTTTGTCTTGAAGAAAGCAGGATGAATGTTGGTGAAAAAGTCTGGAAGTTCTGACACAGAATTTACTTTTTCTGGCCCAAAGCTGCCAACGCTCCTAACCATTGTTTTCTTTTGTCGGATGTTGAAACACAGATACACTGGTGCCATGGAATGATGTTGTAGCAGTTGTTGTCAATGACAGCAGTGGTGAACAACCCTTTCCGTAGCACTGGTGGACAGACCTCACCCTCCTCAACATACTTGTGTGTACTGTGGCATCTCCAAGTTGAGCTAATATCTCTAGCACCCGGTCATATGAGATACTCATACCATGCTCATGCAACATTGCCGAAACCAGAAAAAGAAGCCTGGTGGAAAACACAGGCATACCAATGTATACTGGAAATGGTGTATATGGGGTCAAGCAACCAAGTGTCAGCCAGAAGCAGAGAGTCCTGCTGACTGGGGATGGAAAAAGCTTGGTGAACAATGGGAGGTCTTCAGGACTGCAAATGCACCAATTGTACAAAGTTGTGAACAACTAGCCAAGTGTGGCTGCAAAACAGAATGCCAGGAGAGATGCACATGTTTTAAATTGGGTTTCAGATGCACAGAACTTTGCAGTTGCAAATGTGAATAGATAATATGTGATTCTGGACCATGATTTATTGTATACAGTATGTACCAACTTTAAAAGTGGCATTAGCAATGGTGGCCATCTTGAATTTTTGTGTGGCCAGGGCCTTTTTCCAAAACAGTGGCCCTCAGACAGTATTTCAGCCAAATTTCATGTTCTTTTACCAAAGTCAATGGTTTTTATTCCAACCATAAGTAACAATGGCAGCCATCTTGAAAAATGTCTGCCATATTGAATTTTGGGTGGCCAGGGCCCTTTTCCTAATCAGTGGCCCTCAGACAGTATGTCAGGCAAATTTCATAGTTTTATACCAAAGTAAACAACTTTTACACTAACCATTTAGTAGCAATGGTGGCCATCTTGAAAAATGGCTGCCATATTGAATTTCTGCGTGGCCAGGGCCTTTTTCCAAAACAGTGGCCCTCAGACAGCATTTCAGCCAAATTTCATGTTCTTATACCAAAGTAAATGGTTTTTACTCCAACCATAAGTAACAATGGCAGCCATCTTGAAAAATGTCCGCCATATTGAATTTTTGGGTGGCCAGGGCCTTTTTCCTAATAAGTGGCCCTCAGACAGTATGTCAGGCAAATTTCATAGTTTTATACCAAAGTAAATGGTTTCTACACTAACCATTTAGTAGCAGTGGCGGCCATCTTGAAAAAATTTTGCGTGGCCAGCACTTTTTTCCAAAAAGTGACCCTTGGAGAGTATCTGTGCCAAATTTCATGCTTTTATACCAAAGTGAACGATTCGGCCAAAAAATGGCATTAATCTGCTCTACTAATTCAACCAATATTAGTGATTAATTTGTTATTCTGTCTATGTAGCATCAGATTTTGTTGTTCTCTTTCTAAATGGCCACATTCAGGTACCTGGAACAACAGGGCTAATGACTGATTCACAGTGGATTTCGCCCATAACTAATTACACAGGGAGAGCAGATGAACAGTAATTAGGCACTGAGGCACAGCCCTTAGGCACTCTTGCAGACTAGCATAATAGAAAAACATGCAGAAGACTATGGGACTTGAGAAGTGGGCTGGCTTTCGACCAACAATCATTGGATTCACTGCCATTTTTAGGTTAATTCTGATGGTGTTGCATAGGAATCCAGCAAATGCTGAAGGTACCGGTCTTTCTTACTGGCTTCTTGGATTCTTGCCATCAACAGTGTGGAGGGGAAAAGTGTTATGACAACTAAAGTTAAATTAGGCCTAGCTCCATTGCATTTTCTATGTGTTCTTTATGGTGAGGGTGTAGGCATGAACCAGAAGTATGGCATCCAAACAAACTAAAGACCCACCCAATTTCTCAAACTCTATAAGTCATGGTTATAACAACATAATTTCTGACAAATGGGAAACTCGGACAGTAAGACTGATTGAAGTCTGATTAATTGATTGATCAACACTGTCCATTTCCAACGTGAAAATGACTGCATTACTGAATTCACTAGTTATTAATTCAACATCGATGGCAAAAATATGAAAATTGAAGTAGAGGTAACGAACCAGAATAAGCAGAATATGATCCCCTCTCCTGGCATAGGAGGTACTGTAAATTAGAGTAGGGACTAAAAAATGACTTTCCACAGTGGTTGGTCCTTATTACAGTGAAGTTGAAGGTGTATCCAACTGAAAACAGTCTGGTGTTTGACCAGTAATTTGTGCTGGATGTGAAGTGTTGTTCTGAGGAGTCTCTCACCAACAACCTCCAGGGGCTCAGTAAGCCTTGTTGCTGAGAGCTGGTCATCCTTTTCAATTATTTTCGCAGGAACAGAGTGGCATTTAAACACTTCAAAGAAGTTTCTTGTCCTAAGTGTTACACTGGCCCACCCACACTGGATGGTGAATGTGATGTTAAATTGGAAGAAAATGATTTTACCTAGAAATGAAATGAAATTCTTGGCCATTGTAGTAATGAGCACAGAAGCACCATCCAGCAGACGTGTTTCGATTGGGAACTACATTCACACTACATACATTTCATTACTCTAAAAGACCTTGTATGATGTATGAATACTTTCAACCAATGTATAATTATAGTTAAATATGATCATTCTGAAATAGCGGCATGTATGCCACATCCACATCAATCAATATGTTTCACATGCCACATATTTTTGATTGGCATATGAAACACATGGATTGATTATGTCATGAACTCACTGATTCCAGGCTTTCAGGCTACATGTACTATTGTCAAATGTGCCAGCAGCACACTGATGTAACCTGCAGCTTGGAGGGTAAAAAAAGAACACATCCAATATCCTGAGTGAGCTCAAATTCCTTACACTTATCTTAACCTTATCAGAACCCTCACCGTCAACAAACTCTGAAATACGTGCTCATAAACTCCCATGGGAGTCTCTCGTGAAACACTTTATTTTTATAGTAAGACCATCTTTGCTACTTTTTCTTCATTTATTCTCTTGCCATCAGTTGCCTCTCTTTCTATTTTGGTGGCAAATCTTTCAGGAACATTAATTACACTTATCTCCGTCCGTCATCCATTTTTAACGTGCTATTTCATGCCTCCGCAGCCCGCCCCATACCATCAGGCTTATAATGAGCCTTGTCAAACACTGTAGCAGTGAATAGCAACAGTAAATGTCTTCTTAAAAAAATATCTCTTACTCTTCTTCTTCTTCTTCTTCTTCTTCTTCTTCTTCTCTGCCTCAAGTGTGCTTAATGGCCCTTGGGTTAGTCATATGTTATCCCTCTTATCCTTGTGGGAAAAAATATCTTTTTTTTTTACTCACTTGTATATTTCTGTACTTTTCTGTACTTGTACTTCTGTACTTTCTGTACTTTTCACTTCACTGTACTTTTCATGGAGCATTTTAGGCTTCAAATCCAATTTTTAATTAGCTTATTACTCTACAAAATTAATTAAAAAATAAATAAATAAATAAATACATAAACCAAAAGCGCTTTACAAAAATTAGGATATAACATCATCATACAGTATGTTCTATTGTATGACTAAAGGTGGTTACAGATCAAAGATCCACGACGAGACGGGCTGTGATGTTCCAAAAACCTGTGACGTTCTAAAACTCTGAAATAGCGATTTGACATCTTAAATCTGATTAAAAAATTTTAATTGGGCTTTAAGTTTCTTGATGATTTAGTTGAATCACTAAACTCCCTTTCTGTCTCAATCTGTCTAAACTACAGTCCTGTCCTGTCATGTTTGAATGCCTTTGACATTGCAAATATTTTCTGCGTTGCTCCACCAAATGAAATCATACAGTAGCCTGCTATTCAGATGGTTATGTTCTGTATTTGATTAACTTACATTATTGGCATACAATGTAGGCTATTACATTATTGCTTCAGAAATTGCGTTACGTTATTGGCAATTTTTTACATTATTGGTTGCTATTTGGCCAAAATATACCATGCAATCAAGTCATGTAATCTACTTAAAGTGTTGCTCCAGAGTGATTTTAAGCATAGCCCTGTTGAATGAGCCTACTTAAAGGAATGCACCGGAGTGAATTCAAGCCCTGCTGTACGAGCCTTCCAACAGCAACATATTTTGCATGAAATGAAAGAATTTCGAACAGCATAGACCTAACGCGAACGCGAAAACACTTTACATTGAGTCAATGTAACCTCAGATCTTACTTTCGGTTTCCAATAGTCAGGTCCCATTGATTCAGTGTAAAGTGCCTATTCGCTTCAGTGTTCGCGTGGGGTCTATGCTGTACCAAATTATTTTGCTCCACTCGCTATCTAGTGCATTTAGCAAGCTCTTTCAACAGGGCTATGTTTGAATTCACTCCGGTACATTCCTTTGCATGTTTGGAACAACAGAGACCGAACACAAATGCAAAAGCAAACAAGCACTTTACACTAAGTCAGAGCCTCAGATTATTCCAAACCGAAAGTAGGATCTGAGGCTCCAGTGACTCAATATAATATGCTTGTTCGTCATTGAGTTCGCGTCCGGTCTATGCTGTTCCAAATTTTTTCATTCCATTCGCTATCTAGTGCAGTTAGGAAGTTCGTTCAACAGGGAAATGCTTGAAATTACTCCGGATCTACACTTTAACCACAAGGACGTTTGAGCTGCGATATATGACATTCAAACGTAATGTAGTTGGTAGTGGTAAAAACAGTAAAAACTTGGCTAGCTGAGTGCCATAGAACCAAGACTACTTGTTCACAAAACACAGACAGGCCATAGGCTAAGACTAGTACATGTTGAGGCAAAAACACAAACTGACACCTTTTTGTGTTGGCGGAACTTGTTACTGGACATCTCATTATCAATTAGTTATTAACACAACTGTCCAAGCAATAGCCTATGTTACATGTTATTTACACAGTACATGGTACAGTATGCAAGTGTATTCAGCTTTATATTCCTTGTTTGTCATTATATTAGCCCATTTAGTATAGCGCTAACGTTTGGCTATCTTACTCACCTTTCTTCTTAATATGTTTAATCCTAAAAGTACTACGCAAAGTATAGTTTATGTTGCTGTTTATTATTTTACATGTTTATTCATTGTTTTACAGTATTTATATGCCTATAGGAATATGTATATCTTACAGGAACACTGCTGTAGAGCATTTGCTGGTGCCAGTGTATTTTGATATTCTGATGTGATGAATGTTTCATTTGTGAGATAAATCAGTCTGCATATGTTGAGAAGCCACATGTGGCAGTCTTTTCCACATGGGCACAGATGAGGAGGATGAGGAATAGCTTTGGTGTCTGTATGTGTGTGTGTGTGTGTGTGTGTGTGTGTGCATTTTTCTATCAGTGTGTGTGCTTCTCATTGCCAGAGGAAAGGAACTGATGGGTGATTTATTATTTACGCCACTATGGCCTCATGCAGTCTCTCTGTGTGTGTGACTACGTGTGTGTGTGTGTGCGCATGTGTGTGTGTGTGTGTGTGTGTGTGTGTGTGTGTGTGTGTGTGTGTGTGTGTGTGTGTGTGTGCATGTGCATGTGTGTGTATTTGTGTGAGTGTGTGCACGTTTGAGCTTTTGGGGTTTGTGTACAAGGCATAAGAGGTGTTTGGCCACAGCTTTATCCTCCATCATCTTTCTTTGATGACTTTAGGCTTTATCGCCTTCAATCTTTTGTTTGTATTTGTACTTCTCTTTGTCTTTTTACCTCTATTAATGTCCATTTCTCTCACTCTTTTTTTATAGATACACCTTGCTGCTCACAGTTAAACTGATTTAGATAGATTATTTCTATCTATTTTTTCTCTATTTCCAGCTTTTGCCATGAGATTTATCATCATTCTCAGCCTTACGAGACATGTAGGATTACATCATTGGTGTTAGACCTTGCCTGGGAGTTTGTTGAATAACCGTCTGTCCATCCAGCCAAGTTGCAAGTCCCCTCTGGTACTGCTCACTGACTGGTTTTCTAGTTGTCATTGGCAGAGAGAAGGACACAAGCTATTCCGAAAGGCTTGTTATCAGAGATCCACTGAAATACCCAGACCTGTTGTTAGGTGGCTTTCTGGACTTTCTGTGAATTCCTCTGGCTCTGTTGAACAGGGGTGTTGTTTGCATGTACTGTAGAGCTCCATTCTATTGGAATTTCTGACATCGGTTCTCTTTCTTATCTGTGTGGTCGACTCCAGGACTGGCTTGTTAGAGTCTTGTAATCTTTACCTACATAAATATACACAGGCTGGTGACTGGAGAATAAGACTCCTCACCCAGAGACAAGTCATTACCCTGCTGGCTTTGAGGCAGCAGTGGAGCTGTGCCAATACCAGTGATCCTAAAAACACACTGAAGTGCACACACACTAGGCTAGAGGAATATGCAAATATTGTTGGTTTTCCTGGCTAACACCTATGCTGAAATCCCATTCAAGATTTTTGTGAGTAATGACAGAGGAAATAGCAGGACTGTTGTGACAGCACTTGCCTGGTTTAAAGCAGTTCATATTTACTCATAAACTATGCAGAATATGGAATCATAGCCAAATGAGCTTCAAAATGTTGAAGTGATGGCAAAATTCAAAGTTTTTGCTTTAGTAAACAAGTTAGTGTCAAAAAAGTTACCCTTGCTCTGACTGCATCTTTCCCATACAAGGCCAGAAAAAAAATAAAAATAAAAATGAAAAGTCCATGAAAATCAGATTCTACCTCAGCCATGGTAGCATGAGATGTGCCAGAAGACATTTTGTGTTGAACCTAATAATGCCCCAGATTTACATTAATTCCACATAGAAAGGTGATTTTTTTTTTGTCCTAAGGCTTATTCAGCTGACAACCTTTTTTTGACTTGTAAATGTTTACCCCTGCATTGACAGACTCGGGATTACAGAGCGCTTTGCATCAAAAAGATGCACAAATCCACTTGTTTGTGAGTTGAGTATATCTTAACACACACCTCCAACCCCCCACACCCCTCCCCCCATCTCAGCCCCCCCAACATTCATTTTTCTGTCATCTTTCTCTGTAACACTTAAACATTGAGGGGCACACAAACTTTGCTGGGCATGCTGATCCACCTGAGTTTTATGATTTAATGTGTAGTAGCTCTTGCTCCATGGGGCTGTAGCAGCCCATTCCCTGACTTGAACACGGGCTGATAGACACAGTGTTAGCAGAACCACAGCAAAATAACGGCATTGGCCTGACCAACGGAATTTTAAGTGGTACATAGGCTGTGTAACATATAATAATCTTCATTAAGATTTTTGTCACAATCAAGTAACCTTTCTGTTTGTGCTCTCTCTCTCTCTCTCTCTCTCTCTCTCTCTCTCTCTCTCTCTCTCTTAATGAAATCCAAATCAATTCAACAGCGCTTCATTTGCATAACAAATAGACCTTTATTGCCAAAGCAATTATAAGAACATTGATACAGAACTTAGACATAACTATTATGCCTCTCTCGCTCTCTCTCTCTCTCTCTCTCTCTCTCTCTCTCTCTCTCTCTCTCTCTCTCTCACACACACACACACACATGCAGAAAATAACATACTCTCAATGATGCATTCAAGTCCTCTTCTGCACCTTGTGATTGAGTATTGAGCATAGAGCCTGTTGATCCAACTGATGTGCACATTCTATTTAATCGATTCACTGGAAGTAGTAGAAGCTGCTGATTACATTCTATTGTGTGTAAGAGGATGCTGATGCCAAGTTACCCTTGATCAGTTCTGTTCTGGCTGCCACTCACTCCCTGGAGGCCTCTGGAGAGTCGAGTTGTTGTTCTGATTGAATCCTTCCCTTAACCCGCCACCCACTGGTTGCCATCCGGGGTTGGAGTTGGGATAAAGAGACTCATCTTACTCATCTCCTTTTAATTCCCTGCAGTTGCTGCCGCCATCTGTCTCTTGCTGGAATGAAGTGGATGTTGAGTAACCTCACTTTTCTCATCTCTTGCTTTATTTAATAGGGCTGTTCGTTGCCCAGCTCCCCCCTTTTTTTCTCTCACTACGATATTCTGAGTGATTAAGACACATAAGAGATGCCCTGTACACAGCATTGTAAGATTTAGATTACTCAGTTTTGGACTCCTTGGCATTGAAATCTTGGAATCATCCTATTTTTGTGTGGGTAAAGAATTATATGATGTTTTAGCAATATTAAAGCTAACGTAATGATCTCTCTCTCTCTCTCTCTCTCTCTCTCTCTCTCTCTCTCTCTCTCTCTCTCTCTCTTTATCTCTATCTCTCTCTCTCTCTCTCTCTCTCTCACACACACACACATACACACACACACACACAGAGAGAGAGAGAGAGAGAGAGAGAGAGAGAGAGAGTACACAGGCATACTCAGTGATGCACTCAAGTCTTCTGCAGCCCCTCTTGATTGAGTATTGTGTATGAATCTAACAATTTCATCACAATAACAGTTTTGAGAAGAAAGGTCTGCCTAGAAATGGCATAATAAATAATGCATTGAGTTCCTAAAAATTCCTGACCTTGTATTGTACACACACCTCACCTTGTATTGTGCCGTCTTAGTTGAGATTGCAGCTGTAGTAAAGATCAGAGAAGAAAAAAACAAACAGGAGGTGAGGTTCAAAAAGACTCAGATATGGGGACAAGAAAATCCTGCTGGCAATAGCAGTGAGTAAGAAAGGGCACTCAGTCTGCATTCTACTGCATTGTCTTCCATTCCTCCCCACTATTAATAGGTTCTGCCTTTGGCTGCCGGGTGATATGCATTATGCTATCACACCCAGAGGTTAAAGTGTGTGTGTGGAACGCGGTTCCGGCACCTCAGTTAAATGAAGATATCACCTCATTATTCCTCTATACATTTTTCTTTTTTTGTGCCGACACAAAATTCGAGAGTCCCCCTCCTGCCAAATCCCACTTTAACCACTGATCACACTGTTAGTACCCCTGAAACCAGATATAAGCATCCATATGAAGGGAAGACAAAGATAAGATCTTTAGTAAGTAGACCAGTCAGCAGACAATATGTTAAATGTACTCTATGCAAGAACTTGTAACTTTTAGTCACTTTTATGACTAAATGACTCATATCAAGATGGGTGAAAGCTCTGTGAGCACCCCGTACGGTCTCTTAGTGAATTTCTGCACCTCACTGAACAACAGAACTGAAAGTAGCTCATTTAAGAGCCTCATGAAATCATGTTTGAACCTGAAAGTTGAACTCTCTTTGCTAGATCTTACGTAGTTATAATTGGTTTCTACCAAGAACCCTTTTGAAGAAAAAAACAATTATTGATTGATTAACATCAAGTAGTTTTTGAAAGACAAGGATTTGATTAACTTGGTAATAGACTTTTCAATAGATGTTTCACAAGAAGATCATATAGAATTCTGCAGTATTATGGTTCTTCCCAAGAATCAATTATAAGGAAAAGACCCAACTGAGCTCAGTGCAGAAACGGGTTAGTTTCTGAAAGGCAAAGATAAGACTGTTGTAAGATACAAGTGTGGTGTGTCTCTTTAATTTCCAAGGCAGTGGCAAAGATCATATATATACATAAAAAAGATTCATCTGGCGTTTTTTTTAGTTGTGTTTTGTTTATGCATCTACAGTACCTTTTCTACTAATGACAATAAAGAGACTGTAGCCACTATAGGAGTCGATTAGCATATTAATTATCAAGCTTTGAGGAGTCCATCTCTTGTGAATAACCCAAAGGACTAAATAATTTCCTCATCAAAAATGCAAATGAATCCCACAGCCCTAGTCTGAGCCTCCTCGTCTCATTCTCTGAGGCCATCAAAGTAGCAATAAGTTCCAAACACACAGTGCGGTTACATGCACAGAGAAGTCCGATTAAAGCCTAATCGGAGTATTCCGAATTCTAGAATTATCCAAGTTTACATGCCAACTGACCACACAGTAATCCGATTTCGTGGTGACGTATTTTCATTCATTCTTTTCCATTCTATGTGGCGTTTCCCTAGATAACTTGACTGCGAAAACGTGATTGCAATTTGCAGTATTGTCGGCAAAATGTCGGTAACGTTTGCGGCAGATGGATAGAAAATCATGGGAACGGATGCTAGTCTTACAAGTATAGCCAGGACATGCATTGAAAGTTCTGGCCCTGACTTATTTTCCCCAAAATCCTGCAAACAAACGCTCCGTGGCCACTGCTATCTGAATAAACATGAACAAACCAAAATATTTTCACGTGCAAAAGATGCATTGTGCAGGCAATGCATGGTAGCTAGTTGGCCTAGCCTACAGTGTATTCCATTACAATATTTTGCATTTAGCCTACTGCTGGGGCAGCAACCGTAAACCTAGAAAAGCAGTTTCGAAACTGGAGAACACCTTAACGTTACGACGCATTTTTTTTATTTTTAAGAAGTAGCCTACTGCTGCTGAGCTGACAGTCGGAAGGCCCGCACTGCCGAGGATGGTGTCAATGGGTACAGCTGCACAGCCTGTCCTATGCATGGGCCATCGGTCGCCCAAAACCAACCTAGGCCAGAGCCATAGCTATACCGCTCTGACCTGGGCCAGTCAGAGACGTGTAGCCCTTCATTTCATCTCCACAATCACAAACTTTGTTTTAACCTCGCAGACCCTACGTGACAACTTATCTGTGATCTTAGCACAATGCTCCATTAGTGACATTTTCATGATCCAGGTTAAGTTAGGCAGCATGCTAGTTCATGTTGACAAAGTTTGTACTGGGCAGCCCTACAGCTAACATTAATTCCAACTCGCTTACCTTTGTCTTCCAATAAAAGCATCCACGCATAAATCCACATTCATTTGTCAAGAAGCAGCTAGCTGGATCATTATGCTAGACATAATCACCTCAGAGAAAGCATTTCACTTTCCCTGGACTTGAGAAGTTTGCGTTAAACTTCAAAAACATTAGCCTAGATGGCATATTCACGTCGTTAAGTTTCTGATTACTTTATGCGTTAGCTATGATCCATCTGACCATAGAAATAGTAATAACACTTGAAAGCACTGACTGTAGAACAGAATTACAGCAACCAATTGATTTGCGTTATCAGTGGGCTGCTTTGGTGCATTTCTGACAGGCACAGTGATCAGCTCTGACAGTGTGATTTGATGGTGTGGGAACTAAATTCAGTTCTGAAATTCTTAAATGCTGATGTGAAACAGAGATTAGAGAGCAGACAGTTTGGGGACTGTTTGAATGAGGTTGGCCGAGTTAATTAAGCAGTGTCTGAGATGCCATGGTGTAATTTAGTCATGATTAAGAGGGAGTCTCTGTTTGCTACTAGGCTGCTGTTGACAGTGGCTGCCTACCGGTATATGCCTGGTGCCCCTTCTCTCCACTGTGATATGAGGAATTGAGGAAAACTTGTTGAATGTACTGTTTATACAGACCTATGTCTTATGATACTCAGTGGGAGCACATAATAGCGTGGCAACAGTGCGGAAATGACTGAAGTATTCTATTCATGTTGCAGCAATTTGCTTCTACCATTATCAGTGGAAGAGGTGACAGAAAGACAGGAGCGCTGTAAATATTCAGTGTGCAATCTTCTTACCTTGTTAGGTTTTCAAACAAAAACACTCGTTATTTACTTGTTGAAGTGATATTATGTAAGAATGTCTCCCGTCTAGTGTTTAGCAAGTGGTGTAGACTACTGTTGCCGACTGAATGTAGGCTGTACCTCTTTTCTCAGTGGGCATATAATCTATGGCAGGGGTTCTCAAACTTTATTGGGCCAGGGACACCTCATGGAGCCAAAGTCTTTTCAAGGACCCCTCTTGATCGCAAAACAATTAATAGCTATTTGTTCTTTCACATTTAACAGTTTTAAGAAAGGCAGGTAATTACATGTGGCAAAATCTGACAGCGCAGAAGTGATTTTCTGTAGGCCTACTGTTTTAAAAATGCCCAATGAAGGTGTTTTAGTAGCCTAGTATTTCTATCCCTATTTACTTATCAGTTTATTTTTTATATCAAACTTTTTCATGGACCCCCTGGCAATGTGCCACGGATCCCTGTTTGAGAACCAATGATCTATGGTGCCGCGACATATTGTATACAATCATTCATTAAAAAAAAAATAAATGGGTCAAGCAAAGGGATAACCTACCTGAGATCTGATTTGTTGTATTTCATTGTGTGGATCTTGGTAAAAGCAGTGAATCCAAAAAATAAATAAATAAAAAAGGTGATACTCTTGAATAATGCAATATTTTTTTTGTTTGGCAACCTGAACACAAAATCCTTTTAGGAATGCTTGACATTTATGATAATAAGTGTGTTTGTTTGGTAGCTGTCCATGGTCCTGACATGCCAGGATGTGCCAGGAAGTGGGGACCTGTAACATCACCTGTCGATAAGGGGTATTTTGAGTTGAGCTCTTTATGCATAGAGAGAGGGTTGCATTTCATTTTCAGTCACCCCCACAGTTTGAAGAAAACACACATATTGCTGACATTGTTTTAATGCATTATATACCAATATTAGACTTTTCAGAAATGTGTCTGTTCTTTTAGGCTTGGTTGCATAGTGACTTGTCACAGGCTGAGAGTCAGTCTATTATATTGTCTGTATATCAAGATGAAGAGCTCAATTGATTATGCATACCTAATCTGTTTCCCATAGTCCAGTGGCTCTTTTCATGATTAATATGGTGCAGAGGGTGGTCTCAATCACCATAGAGTAATGAGACTGAACCAACAACACTAATTGTGAGAGTAGGGTTTTTATTAATATTATTGCCTCCACCAAAGAGGTTATGTTGTTGCTGGTGTTGGTTTGTTTGTCTGCGTGCAAAACAGCTCAAAGAGTTCTGCACAGATATCGATAATGTTTTCAGACAATGGTTATGAGGGCAGAGAACATGTGATTAAATTTTGGTGGTGATCCAGAACACCATCTGCAATTGGTCAGTAATGTCCACACTTACACACACACACACATACACACACGCGTGCGCACACACACACACACACACACACACACACACACACACACACACAGAGGAACATACACACACATAGACACACACACACACACACACACACACAAAGAGCAGACAACTTTTTATATTTCTTGAGGCAGTAAACCGCTTATCCCTTATCCCATGATAGCTGTCCAGTCCACTGCATTCTATTTTGGAGGCTTTTTACTGTGATGCCCAGTGGTGGGCAATCCACTACACAAATCAGCAGTGACTTATAAATAGATTTGACACTTGCACTAAAACTGACCTGATTTTACTGTATTGTAGTAGACTGCCGCCAGTGGACATGATGCACTTTGTGAGATACTGTAAGAGGATGTAAGAGGTCTCAGGGACTGTAGATAGATAGAATCATACAGCCAGCATGTGTGTCCTCAGAATGAGTCTTTTTATGCAAATATCTTGCACAGATGCACAAATGTCTTGTGCAATATCACAGCTTCAGACTCTGGCTGAAAAGGTTAATTTTCTCTCTCTCTCTCTCTCTCTCTCTCTCTCTCTCTCTCTCTCTCTCATTGTGTGTGTGTGTGTGTAAGACAGAGAGACAGAGAGAGGAAATTTGATTATTAGTTTAGTTTACTAATGTTTTTCCCTTTTACAATGTAGAGAAGTCAATTAGGTGAGTGACTTTGGATACATCAGCCAAATCATGGTTTAACAATTATTTATGCAGAATTTGTCACAGTTCTGTCAGTCCCACATGAATATTGTATAATTGTCCCTGCATACACTGTAGCTCTCCTTTCTATCATCTTAGTTCCCATCAAGATACTGAGAGACAGACTGATGTTGTTGAAACTCCAAATGTGCAATAGGCTGGTTTTAATTTTCTCTTTCGTCTCTGGGGAGAGATTTACTCATCTTCACACAAAAGGAATAATTGGTGCCCTGCCTGGTATCTTAATTGATTAAAATTTCAGTTTGAATACGCATGTAAATACAATGACTAAATCAGCAATATACCATCTCAAAAACATAAAAGAATTGCTGCTTTACAGCCATTAATTAGGTATGTATTAATGCCTAACATGTGATCCCTACAGTGTTTCCAAAAAATCTTTTTTTTTCAGCAGTGATGATGACTAAAGTAGATCTTCACAGCACTTCACAGTACAGGTTATACAAGATGCAACTGTTAGATGAAACCGTAAGAAAAAAAACATTATACTGGTACCAGGAATTTACTTTTAAACCATGGTCAACGGTTAATAATAAAATTTATGAAATAGAACAAAATTGCCAGATTTGATTCATTGCTGCAAACAAATCCTTGACCTCTCAGACCATTGGAGAGAAAAATATCTCATAACTCATTGCTACTGTCAGGCCTAAATATTTGGATGCAGCTGTAGTAACCAAGAACCTACAAGTTGTTGTTAGAGGGTTTTAAAACATTATAGCTATTGAGGCTAATATAGATACATGCAGTGAAAAGTAGAAAAACAAAGTGTCATGCTCTCCATGTACTTGTATTCCTAACATTACAAGTAGAGTCAGACTATATGCTATTTGCATGTTCATTAACACAGATAGTTTGTCACTTCTTGCTGTGAGTAATTTTCTATTTTTCACACAAATTAACACTGTAAAAGTGATTCATTGGATCAATGTAAAAAAATAGGTTAGCAATTCACAATAAAGATTTTACATTGACCTAATCTAAAAAAACATAATTTAATGATGTTTTTTTTAGATTAGGTCAATGTAAAATCTTTATTGTGAATTGCTAACCTATTTTTTTACATTGATCCAATGAATCACTTTTTACAGTGAAGTTACTCATGCGAATATACATATAATGACCTAGTATTCAAGCAATATAACATGGATGGGAGTGAGATTGTTCATGGACATTCTCATGGGTGTGGCTTGGCTGCAGGCATGAAGCCAGAGGTTGATTGTCATAGGTTTCCACAGCCTCGCCTCACAACCACAAGTTTTATGTTGCTTTTTTATGTTGCAACGACTCAACAGCTAATAAATGGCTTGGAAGTTCAGGGAGACCAGATTTTTTGCCTACAGTTCCAAGGTAGACAAAGGCTGCAGCGTGTGTGGTTTCCATTTGAAGTCATTTGGTGATCTTAAATGAAGTTCCCAGGTACACAAAGTACTACCTTGCTTCCTTTGCCGGGCTCCTTGCACTCCTCTTCACTTCTTTGTCCTTTTTTTCTTAGCTGTTTCCTCTCCCTACATTTTCTGCCAGGTCTTAGCGGATATCCATTGTTTGTCTCCACCCTGTTTATAGTATAGCACAGGACTTTTTGTGCTGTTTCAGAGGATACAGTACTGTATACTGTGGCATCTTGTGAGATAACATATAGTGTGCTAAAAACAATTCCAGTGCCAACACAGATTCTTTGTTTTTCTTTGAATAATAAAGCTTTGCAAT
This sequence comes from Sardinella longiceps, assembly GCA_027497455.2. Lineage (NCBI taxonomy): Eukaryota > Metazoa > Chordata > Actinopteri > Clupeiformes > Clupeidae > Sardinella > Sardinella longiceps. The sequence goes on from JAODXP020008799.1 coordinate 87,538, forward strand.
ATCCAGCATCTTCTGCCTTTGTGGCACAAACCTCAAGCTTAAGCTTGATGGTGGCAACGAGCAGATACTGATCACTGTAGACATCTGCACGTCAATATGATCACACATCCAGTAGTCACATGTGCCACTTTCCATTCATTATGATGTGGTCAGTTGACCATGTTGATGGTTGTTCCTTCAGGTGACCTCCAAGTGACCTTGTGGATATTTTTGTATGGAAATATACTGTTTTTCCACCAATGACAAGGCAGTTGTTCAAGGTTGTTTACCATTGTGTGTGTCCATTGCCTTCTCATAGTTGGAAATGTTGGTTCCCACTTTGGCTTGTCTCCAGTTATCAGAAGTATGTCATGATTAGTGAGTGAACCTTAGAGACTGCCTTAGAGCTGCTCATGCCAATCCTCTTTGTCCTCCTCATCAGCCTCATTAGTTGGTGCGAAGCTCTGCACGATGGAGAGTTTGGAGAGCTTTGAGTTGAGGCGCACTCTGATCAGTCTTTCATTTAAGGGGTCCGAACACCCACTCCGACAAAGTTTGGAGCTCTTTCCTTACAATATTCCATTTTATTGTTTTCAATACAACCCTGCAGACCAGCGCCGAAATATGCTGCCGCAACCAATGTATGTAGGCGAATGAAAATACTTGAATTCATGTATATGGTGTCATCCTTCCCTAACCCCCAACCCTCAATTTGCCTTTCAAACATTTCTTTCATCAGAGAAATCTATTTGATCAAATCTAATACAGAAATTATTTAGGTAATTTAACACATTTCCTTGTACCATTTGACTGTTAAAGGACCTTCACTTTCCCTCCATATCCACTCATTAACCACTTTCCCCCCAAACCTTCTTCATATCATTGTCATCATTTTCTATCTCACATTTATACACAGTTTTTTTTTTTTCGTTCTGTCTTTATTTGCCTTCATTCAGAGATCTTTTTCAGTGCAGTAGTATTTTCTCTAACAAAGGCTTTCATTTTGTCATTCATTAACCTTTCGATTCCAGCATTCATCTCCCCCACCCTCAAGGAGTACAGAAAAGAACAAGCGTCAATGACAATACTATCACCATTTTGTTAGCATAGTCTCAGGATTTGTATTGCATCTTGCATTGTTTTGGGCAGATTCATGCAGCCTTAGTTTTTAACATCATCTGGTTCTGAAAGGCATTGTGAGATAAGTTTAGCATCCACTACTAAGGACATTAATCTTGGTCAGAAGAAGTTGTCTGGTCTGTCACTCAGTTTCTCCTGAGGCCTGGCAGTATGCCCGAAAGGCTGATTTGAAATGGCAAACAAGAGCACACTCACTAAGAGCTGAAAGGAGGTAGGACTTGGTTAACAAATATGGACACTGACTGAAATAAGGGGGATGATTGATGATGAAGCAATATTTTGAGCAGTATTACAAAAAAAACCTAATTAAGTAAATCTGTCTGCGTTATGGACCTTTGTCTAATGATAATAAATAAAATTCTTCTGGAACTGGAACTTCTTCTGTTGGAAAGACAAAACAGAAACAGGTTGTTAATTTCTTATGAGTCATTAGTTTCAGTGTGATTGTCTATTTGAAAAAAAAGTGTCTTACAAAAAGTCTAGAACAAAAATTCATTCATAAATTCAGTGAAAATGTGATGAAAATTGCCTCTGCTAGCTTAATTGACTGAGGGAATATAACTGAGAGAATAGCTGTCTTTGGGTCTGAGGTTGCCTGCGCTACCTCAGGAAATTGAAGCCTGGACTGCATTTCTGCAGAGACGCTGCAACTCTCAGGATATAGGATGCTTTTGATCTTTAGTGGCTCTGAGATTGATAAAAATCAAATTTCATTCTTCAGCGCTCTGCCCCTCCTCTGTTCGCCATATATTTTATCTCTCGATATATCTCATTCTCTCCTTCTCCTCCATTGCTTATAAAAGTGGATAATATCTGTATCTTTGTTTAATAGGAGACAACAATGGATGGCCTCACCTCTTCGATAAGTACTTTGGGATGCCCAACAATGACGTAGGAACCAAATCTAATGCCTGCCGTAAGTACGTTTGTTTTTCACTGAATTGCTTACGTAAGATACAGAGGTGGAAGCAATTTTGCATAGCATGTGCGTTATATTACCCCCCCCCCCCCCCCAAAAAAAAAAAAAAAAAACTCTAAAGGGTTCTGTAATGTTAAAGGGCCCTCTGTTCTTATTGGTTGTTTATGAGGGTTTATGAGTCTCTTACATGCCGTAACATTTTGTTGTTTGTTTCATTTCCTGCACATAAATGGTCTTAACCATTAGGGGACCAGTCTCCTTTAGGGGATGATATTGAGGACTGTTGTCCTAGAAACATGAATAACTCTATTAGAAACTTTGAATTGTCTCGTTTTCAAAAATAGTTTAAAAATGATATATTCTGACAATATTTTAATTGGAATTTGGGAGGAATGCTGTTTGTGCTTGTATAAAACAATAATAGAAGACAGAAACAATGAAACCAATCATCAACAGTGGTAACAAGGCAAAGTTAGTTAAGCAGATAGCTGTATGAGTTTAGTTGGATTTAGACTAATTAACCCCCTTTCCTTTATACACATGTACAGTAACTGGCAGACAGACAGACAGACAGAAAATATGCATGGAAACACTAAACATTTGTGTCTTCTCACCAAGCATTAGCACCAGAGGTACAGTGCAAATGGGTTGTCAGCTATAGTCAGAGCAGTCAGAGGGTGCTTGGTTGCAATGTGTGCTCATTAAGAATTGTTCAACAAGAGAACATCTTGCGCCTTGTCAGTGAGCATGTTCTATTTAGGGAGAATGGGGCCCTGAACATAAGAGTAACATGACTGGTTTGGCAGATGCTGGGATCTTTTAATTTTCACAATTTTAACATAATCCTCCTACTCTTCTTTGAAAATGTGCCTTCCTTAAATCATGCCTAGGTGGCACACGCTAAAAGAACAAACTAATTATTTTTCATCCTCCTTAAGTAAAAAGTAAATAATTTGAATTGCTGCTTGGAGGCCAGAGAATTTTCAGTATTCGGAAGTTTATAGGAGGAATAGTGTGTAAATCTATCCATCACCCTGTTGTTCAAAAGAGTGATGTCTGTAAGTCAAATATATTTTTAGGGGTTTTTGCCTTCAGTTTCATAGGAAAATAGAGAGAGTTACAGGAAATGAGAGGGAAAGAGAGATGGGGAAAGATGGGGAAATGACCTTGGGTCAGACCGAACCTGGGTCCCAGGATTTATGGTGTGACGCACTAGCCCGCTGCTCCATGGCACCGGCAAGTAAAAGATAATTTAATACAACATAGACTGAATAGTGATTTGATAGAAATAACTGAATGGGACATACAGTAGTAAATCATTTCAGCTTAATTTTCCTCTGCCCCATTCAGTCTTCATTAGCTTCCGATGCTATCCATAGGCCTACATGTTGTGAAGCAACTTTAGTGTCAGGGCTGCTTGGCTCTTAGCAGACCCTAAACATTAAGGGGAGACCACAAGTAACGCTCGTTTTAAATAGTATTTATTTACATAAAAGTAGAAAGAATCAGTATATTGTATAAAAGTAAAGTGTTGTGCAAGATGTGTGTGGAGTAAAATGGTAAACAAAACAAAGAGCGACGAAGCCGGAGGGAGACGAGACAAAGCCAGGCGAGAAAACCCAGTATGACGGCGGCCAGGGCAGAGCTCCCTGCGAGCTACCCCGTCAGGGCAAGATGGTAGAAGAGTGAGTGAGAGTGAGAGGCCGACATCAGGCCAGATCTGGTCCTCTTATTGCAACGCCAATTAGTCACAGGCACCACCCATGCGCTCAGCAACCTGTAGGAACAGATTCAGGCTAACAGACAAGGGACGGAGCCCCCAGTAAGTAAACTGGCTTGATTGCATCATTAGACCTACTTGGTCGTAACATTCCCTCCCCTTAAAACAGAGGCCCACCTAAGTGGGACTCTGCAATAGACGATACAAAACCCAAATAAATAGAAAAGAAATTAATAACTAAACCTTAAAGCTGTGTTATATGGCATAACAAATTTGTCTCAACAGAAACACCAAAGTGCAAACTTTAGCCTAGAAGGCTTGTCTAGATGTTACACCAACCACCACCAAGTGCACTGCCCAATCTCAAATTCCCCAATCCCCTCCCAAAACCTCCATTTCCTGCTCCACCAGCAATCCGGGCCCTGGAAAGCAATTTAAGGAACGGAACTAGGAAAGGAAAAGCAACAGGTGGGACAGAAAACATAAGACAGGACAATACATATCAACATTCAAACAGGAGTGGGACTGCGTCTGCAGCTACAGACCACACACCCGACATGCAATGCTTATGTGGTGCGGATAGAAAGGCTAGGGCCACAGAAAGGCCAAAACCTCTTAAAGGTGGAAAAACAACTTTGATGCATAAAAGAATGGACTTTATGCTTAAGAATCTTTAGACCATTATCAAACCATTTGTGCACTGAAACATCAACAGCGGAGCTATTTAAGCTAGGTAGCTTTGACCGAACTTGCACATTTCTGGGACCAGGGGGCAGCACTGAGTCAGCAGTGCCAACCTCGCCAACCTCTGCTGCCACCATCGGAGGACTAAGAGGCACACCTCCAACCCCAGCGGATGTCATAGCCCCTGGACCAGGACCTGGTGCAGAATAAGACTCAAGCAAGTCGTTACCAACTTGTGTGGAACAGTTCTGAAACGAAGTAGCAGACAGATTGACACATACAGAAGACTTAACAGACTGAGAAACAGGCACTGCTACACAAACATTATCCCCGCCCAGATCCCCTGATATGCGTCCTCCTCCTTGGGCACAAGACACCACACAGGAGGTGAACGACTTTGGACACTGGACAGTAGATTGGACCACTTCGGTACACTGAACAGACTTAGTAGCAACGACAGGAGGCGGTGGCTTCACCGGCCACACGAGACCTGATGCTAAATTGTTCCCCAAAATCAAATGAACGCCCTCTACTGGTAATGAGGAACGAACAGCCAACGCAACTTCCCCATTGACAAGCTCAGACTCCAAGGCTACTCGATGTAAAGGAACTGAAATGGTTCGCATCCCGATACCACGAACCAGGGCACGAGTACCAGTGTCGGAGCTGTGTGAGAAAGGCAATACAGAGTTAAGGACAAAAGATTCAGATGAGCCGGTGTCGCGTAAAATACGCACAGAGGCTTTATAGTTGGAACCAATGAGAGACACGAAACCTGTTGTAATAAAGGGGCCATAACCCCCACCAGCGGAACCCGAACCAGGCTGCTGCTCAGAAAGCAACACCTGCTTAACCGTCATGGCACTCTCACTACCTGAACAGGTTACAGAGGCGCCACCACCCACAGTAACACGCTTGGGGGACATGCTTAACCCTGAACTAACCACCTGAGCCGCACAACCAGTAGGCTTAACCTGGGACCTGCCATATTTTGAACGCAATACAGGACATTCTTTCTTCCAGTGACCCTTTTCCAGGCAATACCTGCATACATCCTGTAACTCAGGCTTCCCCCGGTCACCAGGATCATACTTGGGTACACTAGAGTGACGAGGACGGAATTGTTCTCTTTGTGCGTCAAAACCATGTTTGTGCGTTAAGATGTATTTGTCCGCAAGTACCGCAGCCTCACCTGCTGTTTTAATGTCATGCTCATTGATGTATGTGGCTATTTGTTCAGGTATTATGTTCTTAAATTGTTCCAAAACAACCAGATTGCATAAGTCTTGAAATGTATTCACACCCTCTGATGTTCTCCAGCGATTAAACAGTGAAGTTAATTCACGTGCCATCTCTAAATGTGTGTGTGTCTCGTCTTTGTGCCAATTCCGAAATTTTTGTCTGTAGGCTTCAGGAACCAATTCATATGCTTTAAGAATGGTGTCTTTGACAGTAGCATAAACTTTTCGCTGTACTATGTCTAAAGCAATGTAGGCTTCCTGTGCCTTGCCCGAAATTACGCTTTGCAACAGTAAAATGCGTTCTGAATCACTCCAGCCATGATCTGTAGCTAAAATTTCAAACAGTGAAAAGAAAAGGTCGGGATCACGCTCATTGAACTTGGGTAGGAGCTTAATCATGTTGGATAAATTGAGCTCAAAAGGTAAACGGCTAGACTGTGGAGAAACAGAGCCACCAACACTGCCACTTGGCGCTCTCCTTTCTGCCAACAGTTGTAAACGCTCTTGTTCTTGTTCGATTTTCCTACGTTCAAGCTCTCTATCCTTTTCACGTTCTTGTCTCTCTTTTTCGCGTTCCTCCCTCTCTTTTTCGCGTTCCTCCCTCTCTTTCTCCCATCGAATGTTATTTGCTTCCCTTTCCTTTTCACGTTCTTCTCTTTCTTTCTTTTCGCGTTCAAGTTCCCTTTCCCTTGCTATTAATTTGTCACGTTCCAATTGCATTTCCATTAACTTTAATTGTTGTTCATATGTAAAAGTGGATGTAGGTGCACGAACTTCTGTCTCTGCGCCTGCAGAGGCCGACGGTGCAATAGGACTTGAGCGCCCCGACAACGGATTTTCGGACAACACATCCCTTTCACGTAGTTGTTCCATTATACATTTAAACAAATCGTCTTTTTTAAGACCTTTGGGAATATCAGATTCGAACTTGTAATGTACTGCTACTTGTGACAACTGCTCTTTAGATAATGCTTTTAATTTATTGACTGAAGGAGCAGCCAAAAATAGAACGATCTTATCGTCCATCAGAACAGACTACGGCGGAAAACAACGTTAACGTTAGTATTAGCCCACTGCAACACTCGAGTACTTTGCAGTACACAATAACGTTACCCAATCCAAATAAGTTATGCCAAAAACAAATTAACAAAATCAAACCAAACAAATAAGAAACAAATAAGCAAACGAAACAAAAATGCTCTCACTCAATGCCCACAAACCCAAGCTACACGTCTTTACAATAAAGCTTGCGCCTGACACAAACGAAGGACTAATAACCTGTTTTAGTTTGGAGCAGCCCTGCATCTAGTTCCCCCCCAAAAGAAAAATCCTATTTCCACAATCTACGTCTTCACGTGCCACCGCGATCAAGCCACAGACAGCTTTCCCCCGTTCGACACGCAAACACAACAAATAAGCAGGAAACACAAAATAAAACTTTTGAGCGGTCTCACCTACGGCAGGGTGTTCACGTTGCTCCAGGTTAATCCAATTCGCTAGTATTTCTCTTCGTTTGCGACAGAAACAGCCAAATAATTGGAAACAACAGACGTGCACTCAAGGAGTTTGATAACGTTAGGCCCAAACTTAATGAATGAACTGGGACAAGGACTCCCTCCATACGTCGCATTCAAAACAACCAATGACGAAGCGCTACAGGGGGTTTCCCCAATAAAGTACAACTGCGTAATCACAGCTGATACTCACCAAAAATAACAGCCGACACTTGCTTCCAATAGCACAGTAGACGCGCTGCCAATTAAACACTATCGCAACGTAAACCAAAAGAACAAAAACTTTCGCGATACCCAGGTCAAAAAGGACCGGTACGAGCCCCCATGTCAGGGCTGCTTGGCTCTTAGCAGACCCTAAACATTAAGGGGAGACCACAAGTAACGCTCGTTTAAAAAGTATTTATTTACATAAAAGTAGAAAGAATCAGTATATTGTATAAAAGTAAAGTGTTGTGCAAGATGTGTGTGGAGTAAAATGGTCAAACAAAACAAAGAGCGACGAAGCCGGAGGGAGACGAGACAAAGCCAGGCGAGAAAACCCAGTATGACGGCGGCCAGGGCAGAGCTCCCTGCGAGCTACCCCGTCAGGGCAAGATGGTAGAAGTGTGAGTGAGAGTGAGAGGCCGACATCAGGACAGATCCGGTCCTCTTATGGAAACACCAATTAAGTCCACAGGCACCACCCATGCGCTCAGCATCCTGTAAGACACGGATACAGGCTAGACACGACAAGGGGCGGAGCCCCCAGTAAGTAAACTGGCTTGATTGCCACAT
>JAODXP020008802.1:0-2500 GCA_027497455.2 Sardinella longiceps
CTGGCTGGTGTAGAGGTTGTAGTGCTGGGTGACGGCGTAAGCGGTGTCCATAAAAATGTTGGGCAGGGAGGTGAGATCACACACACACACACACACACACACACACACACACACACACACACACACACACACACACGTACCTGGCTGGTGTAGAGGTTGTAATGTTGGGCGACGGCGTAAGCGGTGTCCATAAAGATGTTGGGCAGGGAGGTGAGATCACACACACACACACACACACACACACACACACACACACACACACACACACACACGTACCTGGCTGGTGTAGAGGTTGTAGTGCTGGGCGACGGCGTAAGCGGTGTCCATGAAGATGTTGGGCAGGGAGGTGAGATCCTCGATGGCCTGCATCTTCAGACCCAGCAGGTGGCGGTCGATGGCCTGACCATGAACAGCCTGAGACACAGGGGGCGCTAGTGAGCAACTCAACAACAGGAAATGACATCACACTCTAGCAGGGAACATAGCATCATCACACTGCGGGCTCTCACGCAACAGCATGGCAGTTTGACAGTAGAATATTGGCAATGCATTTCTGAATCAGGGAATTCTGTGTGTGTATGTGTGTGTGTGTGTGTGTGTGTGTGTGTGTGTGTGTGTGTGTGTGTGTGTGTGTGTGTGTGAGTGTGTGTGTGTGTGTGTGTGTTGTGTGATCTCACCAGGTCTGCATAGGATCTGTGAGATTTGTGTTATGTGTGTTATTTGTGATCTGTGAGATTTGTGTTGTGTTGTGTGTGTAGTGTGTATGTGTAGTGTGTGTGTGTGTGTGTGTGTGTGAAAAGGGCCAAACAATTCACAAAGTACTGCTCAGTGTCTAGCATAATTGAAAGCCTCTTCATTTGGAGGCGTAGGTGTCATCTCTTTCCCTAGAACACATTATGGGTAGATACTGGTAATGTTGTATAAAACTCCTTAAAGCCATATTTGGATTGTGCTATGATAAATGTCTATCTGTCAATCCAAATAAAGAATTAAAATGTGTGTGTGTGTGTGTGTGTGTGTGTGTGTGTGTTGTATGATCTCATCAGGTCTGTGTTGGCTTTGTGGGATTTATGTTGTGTTTGAGTGTGTGTGTGTGTGTGTGTGTGTGTGTGTGTGTGTGTGTGTGTGTGTGTGTGTGTGTTGTGTGATCTCACCAGGTCTGCGTAGGCTCTGTGAGATTTGTGTTGTGTGTGTTATGGTGTGTGTGTGTGTGTGTGTGTGTGTGTGTGTGTGTGTGTGTGATCTCACCATGTCTGCGTAAATTCGGTGGGATTTGATGGCCTTATGCAGCAGGGCAACTTTCTCAGAGTCCTGTGGCAAACATACAGAAATAAAATATATACCAAATACACATACAATCTCTCTCTCTCTCTCTCTCTCTCTCTCTCTCTCTCTCTCTCTATCTATCTATCTATCTCTCTCTCTAATACAAACATAAACATAAACATACACACACACACACACACACTGACCTGTTTGGCAGGGTCGTCCATGGCTTTGACGAAGGCGAATGACTCATTAGTGGTGGAGCGGATAGTTTCTGTCCGGCCCAAACGGAACATCCTCAGAGAGGCACTTTCATACGTGGAACAGCATTCCTTATACATCCTGCACACACACACACACACATACACACACACACACACACAGAGTGATCGAACCGAACCACACACACAGAGTGATCGAAGCAACCCTACAAGTAGTAATTGAGTATTAATTGATTAATAGTTAATGAGAGGTACCTGTAGTAATTGAGCAGTAATTGATTAATAATAAATGGTTTCCGCCCTTACTAATTGGGTAGTAATAGATTAATAATCATTGGGTCATACAAGTAGTAATTGAGTAGTAATTGACTTATTTTGATTGGTTCCTACCTGTAGTAACTGTAGTAATTGATTATTAATGAATGGGTTGTACCTGTAGTAAATGAGTAGTAATTGATTAATATTAATTAGCATTTATCAAAATCATAAGGCCATACCTATAGTAATTGAGTAGTAATTGAGTGGTAGTTGATTAATAATGAATGGGTGGTACCTGTACTAATTGAGTGGTAATTAAGTAGTAAGTGTTTACTAATAAATGGGTGGTACCTGTACTAATTGAGTGGTAATTAAGTGGTAAGTGTTTACTAATAAATGGGTGGTACCTGTACTAATTGAGTGGTAATTAAGTAGTAAGTGTTTACTAATGAATGGGTGGTACCTGTACTAATTGAGTGGTAATTAAGTAGTAAGTGTTTACTAATGAATGGGTGGTACCTGTACTAATTGAGTGGTAATTAAGTAGTAAGTGTTTACTAATAAATGGGTAGTAACTGTAGTAATTGACAAGTAAATAAGTAGTAATTAAGTAATAATTAGTGGTCGGTACCTGTAATATGCCAGCTGCATGTAGTAATTGAGTAGTTATTAAGTAGTAATTAATGAGTTGTACCTGTAGTAATTGAGTAGTTATTAAGTAGTAATTAATGAGTTGTACCTGTAGTAAGCCAGCT
>JAODXP020008802.1:15000-22500 GCA_027497455.2 Sardinella longiceps
ATTAATCAAAGTTGCTTGATAACAATATGGTTTATGAAGGTGTTTATGGGAGGTTAAGGGCCCCCATGCCATGTTTGCTTGGGGCCCCAAAGTACCTTGAAACGGCCCTGTCCAAACATGCACTCACTGTAGCATCATGCAATCTGACAGGCCAAACAGTACATAGGCTACTGTATGAGCATCCTTCCCAGACAGCCAAACACACACACACACACACACACACACACACACACACACACACACACACACACACACACACACACACACACACACTATCACTACCCCACACATGCAATAACAACACTGGATTCAGGTTTCATTGTCATTCTCTCTAGCGACGCAGAGTATAAATACTTGTCAGTATATTTATTGTGTTGCTGTATAGTAGAAATGCATGTTATGATGCTTGATGAAATCATTAAGAACAGGAGGCATAACTATAAATCAGGAGTCCAGGCGGGCATGCATGTCACGATCATATCGGTAGTGGGCGACACTTACAGGTGATTTGTTTGCGCATATCTCTTGTCAACACCTCAGACTTGATAAGTCCATAAGAATGTAATGACACTATCATGTGTTTACCGTCATATCATATCATATCAGTGATGTTCACGCAAGTCCCAGACTTGGACTCGAGTCGCACTTAAGTCGTACAAACAAAGACTTGAGACTTGGACTTAGACTTGCCCTCAATGACTCGAGACTTGACTCGGACTTGAGCCTTGTGACTCGTGAACAATGATCATTTCGCTGAAAAAAAAAAAATCATCTTTTTGTTTTTCCAATGTGTTCCCTTGCCTTATGGGAAACGCAGAGGCTGGCAGAATATTTCTCTCCCAGATTACGCAATGCATGTGTGCAGTCAGAAATCAACAATGACCATGGCGACGGCAAATTCACCTGTTCCATTTGTTGTTGCATTTGAATATAAAGACTTCTCACACAGGGCGAACAGCCCTTTGCAAAGAGTGTGGTGTCAGGATAAATGATGCTGGCTCAACTATATCCAACTTTATCAGGCACCTCAGAACGACACACAAGCAGGGAAGCGCTTATTGTTATGGGGTGTTTTTGATTATCTTTTCTTTTTGTGTTATTGCCTTATTGGCATGCTGTTATTATGTTCTCTGATGATAAAGGGGTACTGCATGCTTGCGCAGATTGCAATGTATAGGTTGTAAACATAAGTCAATGTCTTAATTGATTGTTAACCGTGATTTGGTTGTGACCGATAGTATTTAATGTTACCCAACAGTCGGGGTTCGCCTCTGACGCGAGAGGATCTAATGATGGTATGCTATGTTATATTGCCTAGTTTGTGCAGACATCCTGATATTGATAATGCCTCCCTGATGCCCGCAATAGAATAATATCTCCCGGAATCTAGAGCTAGTAAGCCAGGGCATGCACGTGAAACATTTACGTCTACATCGCGCATCTTAATATGCGCGCATTTGAGAGTGAGCGAGAGGGACAGAGAGAGAAGCGGTGCCGGTGTGTGTGTGCATGCCTGGTGCATGCAAGACATAGAGCGTCCTGATTGGCTTACTAATTGGCTGAGTAAACCAATCAGCTTTCAGTTTAGGCGGTCTTTTAACTCAGCTCGGTAATGTCAACAGGATCGGTATGGCAGAGAAAGAAGAAAATACTGTATAAGACCCATTTTACCTCTGATTATACAAAACAATACCCTTGCCTGATAAGAGTTAAAAAATACTGACAATTTCGACAGATGCACCGTTGGTAACAGTGAATTCAGTATTGTCCATGGTGGCTTGAATGACTGTAAAAAGCATGTTGAGGTGAGTAGTGTAATTATCCATTATATCAGATCTAGGCCTATAACTGGCTGTCATGAAAAGATCAAACTATTTAAAACTTTCTGTAAACCAACAATATATGAATAAGCTGATAAATATAATAGCCTGTACATTTCCTTGAATAATACAGTTTATTGAAATACATGATGAATAATCTTATACTAATATAGGGCGAAGAAAAAAAAAAACATCCCATAGGCTACATGATTTGTTTCTGTAATACCAAATTTTAAATCCTATGGATTTAAGATAGGAAGTTTCTGTAATATGCTATTAAAATGCAGTTGATCAAAATAGGATTTTAGACCTCAAGAATGGAAATGCTACACAGCATAATGTAGCCTATCTGTGGTATTTGTTTTCTAAATATTTAAGTTTAAACAAAACGTTCATGTTTCTTCACAATTTGGAATTTAAATAGCCCTCTTAAGATACAATGCACCATACCATGCCCCCCCCCCCCCCCAAAACAGTTAATATAGCCTAACAGTTATCCAGTATCATCTCAGACAGACAAAAAAGGTTAATAGTTAATTTCAGTCATTTGAGACTTGACTTGAGACTTGACTTGGTCTTGGGACGAAAGACTCGAGACTTGACTTGACATTGCTCCCAAGGACTTGAGACTTGACTTGGACTTGAGTACAAAGACTTGGGACTTGACTTGGACTTGGAAAAAATGACTTGTGAACATCACTGTATCATATCATATCATAGTTGCGATTAAGCGTGACACACACACACACACACACACACACACACACACACACACACACACACACACACACACACACACACACACACATCATTACGATTAAGCGTGAATACTGACTGGTTCCACTACAGGGTTGTGGAGGTGTAAAACAACCTCTCTCTCTCTCTCTCTCTCTCTCTCTCTCTCTCTCTCTCTCACACACACACACACACACACACACACACACACACACACGCCCGAATAAAGCTAACAGTAAATCTGGTGGCAAAACAAACCCCCTCTCAGGCATAGGCTGGCATTTCTCTGATGCAACTCGACACCATAAACACATATCGGATGACAGCTTGAACTCTGTCAGCCACACAAACCCATTTTGCATTTTGAAAGGGCAAAGCTTAAAATGAACCCAGCACACTTAACTTCATTTTAACCACGGGATGACAGTCATGCTCTTCTCTTCTCTTCTCTTCTTAAAACACAAACATTAGTTGCTATTCTAATGTTCCACATTTCGCTACTCTGCGGCTGTCTTGACCGACGAAATGCGCTCAAACAAAAGCTGTTTGCACCCGTGATTGACGCATTGATTTCCTCACCTTTGGTTAACCTAAACCACTCAATACTCTGCGGTCAAGTTTAAAGCGCCCCGATGACCAATCGCTCTGTTTAACCTCTGCTACAGCATGCGTTACCTACTGTATGGTTATGCTATCGGGAATCACGCATTCGGTTAGTTAGTGTCAAACCGATGAAAACATTTACCCACCATCGTCCTGGCGAGTAGAGTCAGCATGTTTCAGGCACAAAACTGCCAGATCGGCTCACTAGTGTAAAACCAACAGCGCTGTCATTCTGCGCGTCCGATGTCCTGTCCATGCGCCACAAGGACGAATTTTGGTTCTTCCCAGACTTCGGGAATCTCCGCCCTCCTTCGGGCGAAGTGAAGACTAGAAGGTAAACGCTGACGGCCGGAAATTACGTTGAAATCTCGCTGTTATGTCGGTTACCTAGTAACAATGGCAAAAGACCTACTAATATATACCTCTAAAACTCTAGATATTAATACTAAAATTGTGGGGGAAATCCCCCTCTCTACTTTTGTTTTTTATTCGGTTTTGTAACTGTAACAGTATCCGCGAGATTTTGTGAGAACGTACAGTAAAGGTTTACCGTCTAGTTTCTACCTTCGGGCGACTTCGGCCACGGCAATCAACTCTCGCGCTACAGTGCAGTCTATAAATAGCCTGGCTACCCAACCGTCCAGTCCGGTCTGACAGAGTAATCTCAGCTCTGTAGAGTCTCTGTGCTAAACCAATGAGATTAGACGCCTTGCAACCTGTCAATCTGTCGCTAGGAGTTTTTAAAAACAATATGAGACCGAAGGAAGATCTTTTTCTTGAGAGGAGGATTAAACATGAGGTTAAACTATGGGCTTTTAGTTACACTAAAGTTGGCCTACACTACACATAATTAAGTATACTATAGACCAGGGGTGGCCAACCTGTGGCTCTGGAGCCGCATGCGGCTCTTTGCCCGGAGTCATGCGGCTCTTACATTCATGTTTGAGTGTGTGTGTGTGTGTGTGTGTGTGTGTGTGTGTTTTATGTGTGTGTTCACTTCCCTTATGTTTAATACAGTGATTCTTTTTTGTTTTGTTGTGTGTGTGTGTGTGTGTGTGTGTGTGTGTGTGTGTGAGGAAGAGATGGTTGGGGGGGTGTGCCCATGTGTATGATGTTGCTGGCCTGTGGGCTTACTGTTGTAGGGGTACATTTCTGTTATCATGTTGGTGTGTGACTTTTACAATTCATCTCACTCAGGGCCGTCGCAACAAGGCAGGCAAACCAGGCAATTGCCTGGGGCCCCAGGCTGAAAGGGGCCCCCAAGATTGACTGTTTAATCATTTTAGTAGTTAATTTGGTGTTTTTTTCAACAAAAAATGACTTTAGATTGGAGTTAGACAACTGTACAATACAAATAATTATACTGATGATGTATGAAAATTATAACAATGTGGTTCATGTAGGTGTTTTTGGGAGGTGAAGGGCCCCCATGTCCTGTTTGCTTGGGGCCCCTAAGTACCTTGAAACGGCCCTGATCTCACTGGCAGGTGTGTGTGTGTGTGTGTGTGTCAGAAGGATGGGTAATGTAGTAGTAGTAGTAACAGGTTCATGTGCCCATGTGGCTCTTTGCTGTGACATAGTCAGATATGTGGCTCTTGGTGTCCGACTGGTTGGCCATCCCTGCTAGAGGCCTACCCTTCTGTACTATAGTAATACAACACTATGTTGATGTTATACTAACTACCGGCAGGCCTATGCTATAGCCTACCAATACACCAGGCTACATTATATAACACCATAAACTGGCCTTCACTCTCCCCCAAGTGATCCTTATGAACGGGCCCACAATTTCGGGTTGCGACTGGGGAAGAAAGGTGTAGGCTACCTAGCTACACAAATTTCATAATCTCTCTCTCTCTCTCTCTCTCTCTCTCTCTGTGTGTGTGTGTGTGTGTGTGTGAAGCCATTAGGCCATGTAATGCACATCAAGCACTTTGTTTTAGTAATAGTCTACACACTCCAAGAAGAACTCAAGGCCCCTCTGCAGTAGACCTAGTGCTAGCCCGGGAGTTTCCATGCTCCTTTGCAAGCTCGCATCCGCCAGGCTAAAAGGCCGCCTGCTCGCGCTCAAATTGGATAAGAAAGTGTCATGTGAGTGAGCCGCATGTCATAATGGCCCAGTCCCATTACTATCACTTCACTATCACTTCCCCTCGATTTTGGCCCTAACACTCGGTTTGCGCGTTCATGCGTAAGTGTAGGGTGTCCCAATACTTTCAGGACCGAGGGATAGTGGCTTTCAGCCCTTCAAATCGCCCCTTCAAACGGAGGGAGGTCTGGTGCAGACTTCGAACGAAGTGAAGTTGAAGTGAAGATGAAATTACCCACGATTCTTTGCGAACTGATCAGCTAAACAAAATGATTGAGTATCGGTACCCGATCTCTGTCCTCAGCTCTGGATAAGAGCTTCAAAAATATAGCTACTATTGCAATTAAGCATGTATATATATATTTTAATGTCGGGATATCTTAGTTTGATGTAAATTCAGTTGAATTCCGCACAGGTGTGTCAAAACATCACTATTAAAAAGATCGATATTTTTCAAAGTGCGCGTCGGTACCCGATCTGTGTCCGAATGCACGATCTGTGTCCCGTTGTCTCAGCTCTGGATAAGAACTTCAAAAGGATAGCTACTGTTGCAATTAAGCATGTATACATATTTTTTAATGTCGGGATATCTTAGTTTGATGTAAATACAGTTGAATTCAGCACTGGTGTATCAAAACATGACTATTAAAAAGATCAATATTTTTCAAAGTGCGCAAATCTTTCAACAGAATTACCAGATCCTCTCATGTGGGTGATTTTCTCAATGATAATTTGTGGATGACGGCTTTTGAACAGTTTATGCCGGTTTAGAGCCTTATATCCGTTCAGACGCATAAAACAGGTGAAGACGTTTTTACGCAAGTGTTGTCCCATTTATTAGGGGAAGATTTGCACTTCTCACTACACAATCGAGGGGTGTCTCATATTGGAGGGAACTCGAAAACGAGTGCTAGTGTTAGGGAAGAGAAATGGGACTGGGCCAATGTTGGATGTTCCGCGCACACCACATAGGTAACGTGAACGCAACAAATGTACACAATAAAGGTCTGGCACACACACACACACACACACACACACACACACACACACACACACACACACACACACACACACACTGTCCACTTCTGTTTCCTTCCAAAAGTCCGAAGCCACTCCTCCTCCGCTGTTCCGCCATGCGAGACCGCATATAGGGCTGCTGCCTTGCCGTGACAAAGCGGAGTTTCCGCGCTCCTGCGTTGTTTGCGTTGTGCAGGTAACCCTAGGTCGTAGGCTACTCGTTGATCTCCAGTCTCGAGGATGGAACGGCTGCAGCTGCTCGTGTTTGTCTCTGCGCTGAGCGCGAGCTTAGCCCGACCGGCAGTGGAGCTCCGTTCGAACGCGCGCGTGAATGAAAGGCCAATCATCGGTAAGGCGCATCTCTGCAAAATAGTATCGGTAGCACTTTATAATGACCGTCTTCTATAGATGGTTATTAAATAGCCTATTAACATTAGTAAGAAGTTAATTTGTAAAGTTAGTGGTTTCATTCAGTAAGATGATTTAATTTTATCAAGTTTTTCCATTTGGTCATTTACCAATAACAATATAAACTAAATGTTAACTTAGGCTACTAATTTACTATGCTGTAAAATTCCTGTTTACTACCTAACTGTTAATTGTTATCTATTAAATAGGCCTAACTAGGCTACTTACTGATGTCAATAAGCCATTTAATAACCATTTATAGAAGACGGTTATTATAAAGTGCTACCTGCAGCAGCTCTATGATATGCTCTGGGCCACGTCATTGGTAGCATGCTGACTATATTGTTTGCATGTGTAATCTGCAGGGATTTTAACCCAAGAAATCTCTGATGATGACATGAGACCGTTTGGCAAGACTTACATCCCCGCCTCATATGTCAAATACATCGAATCAGCAGGGAGTCGAGTGGTTCCGATCAGGTAGGAATTGGACCTTCAATCAGTTCTCAGTCCAGCACATCAGAGAAATGTAATGTAGGCTAAATCTATAGTCTGCCATAATGTTTACCACCCATAATTTAATATGTAAATAAGACATCAGGCTATGTATGATAGGTGCAGTAGAATATGTACAAGTTAGGCTAAAACATTGCTGTTTTACAGGTTAAACTTGACCCAAGCCGAATATGAGAAGATCTTCGCGGAAATTAATGGGTAAGTGAAGAAATTCCTCATATGGCGACGACTTGATGCAGAAGCAGCCGGCAACCGCTGATTAAACACACTAGAAACCACTCCGAATATGACTTCATGCTGACGTAAGCGGAA
>JAODXP020008802.1:32500-37500 GCA_027497455.2 Sardinella longiceps
GAGCCTGCACGCTCCATTGATGCACCCGTTCCAGTGGTGTAACGGTAAGTGTGTGTGTGTGTGTGTGTGTGTGTGTGTGTGTGTGTGTGTAACGGCTGTGACAGAGCTGGTGTGTGAGAGTGCTTGGAGTAGAGAGGTGTGTTAGTGTATGGCTATGCTGTGAAATAGGCTACTCAAAGTTAGGGACTATCAATAAGGAGGAGAATTACAGGCTACTTCTCACCACTTACAGTAGCTTCTGCCAATACAGAGATGCTGTGTAGCCCAGCTTTTATATAGCCTATTGTCTAGTCTAGTCATCATTCTTTCAGCCCAATTCAGTGACCTCAGGCCAGTCTTTTAGTTTTTGATTTGGCTTGATTGGCACTTCATGTTTCATGTCACTTCAAGTCCATGTTCAATATGTGTGTGTGTGTGTGATTTTATGAATGGTGCCTCTTTTTGGGCACACAGAATAGATTAGTTATTATATCGTTATATAGTAGGCCTCAAGTTTATCTGTCTCGTCCTGTGTGACACACACTTACCTGTTTGTGTGTGTGTGTGTGTGAGACACTAATGGACGACACCTCAGGTAAGTGTGTGTGACACAGATAGATCTCTACTGTCTACTGTGGAAATGGAAGACAGCTCAGATAGGTGTGTGTGTGTGTGTGACACTAATGGATGACACCTCAGGTGAGTGTGTGTGACACAGGTACATCTATACTGTCTGAGGTGAAGAAGCTGGTAGAGGCTGCCTCTGAGACACAGTAGAATGGCCACTACACACATACACACACACACACACACACATATGGGGACAGGAGTGGCATGGAGGATGCACATACACACACGCACACACACACACATATATACACACACACACATGGGGACAGGAGCAGCATGGAGGATGCACACACACACATACACACTCATACATACACACACACACACACACACATACTGTACATACACACACACACATACATACACACACACACACACACATACTGTACATACACACACACACATACACACACACACACACACATACTGTACATACACACACATACACACACACACGTGGGGACAGGAGCATCATGGAGGAGTTTTATTCCATTCTGAGAATAGAAGCCGTCAAGAGAAGTGGGGACGGTTTCCACGGCAACCCGGCATGCACCCCCCGGAGACGCTAGATATAGGTCAGTGCTTTCACAGCCAGCAGAGCGCTCACACACACACACACACACACATGTATCTCTCTCTCTCACACACACACACACACACATGCACGCATTCTCTCTCACACACATACACACACAGTGCACAGCCATGGAGGACAGTTGGCAGACGCACTACACTCAGGGTCAGCACATACACACACTGACACACACACACACACTCACACCACACACGCACCCACACACTCACACCGCACTCACACACACACACTGCAGGGGGCTGCATCCCTCAGTCTTTCCCAGGAGCGCACAGCCTAACTCACACACACACACACACACACACACACACACACAAACACTGCATTGCTTAGGTTACCTGTCTGATCATCTGTTCCAATGCTTTTACTCCTGACTATTTATGCATGACGGAGCTCTACAGGATCAAAGCGCGTGCACACACACACACACACACACACACACACACACACACACACACACACACACACACGCTTCTGGTCCTGGCTCTACTCATGCCAGAGCTCTACTCATGCCAGAGGCCTTCACCAGCCTACAGGATCAAAGCCCAGACACACACACACACACACACACACACACACATGCACACACACACACACACACACACACACACACACACACACACACGCCAGACAGAATGGAATGGCCGTCCAGTGGTTGCCAAAGGAACAGGAAGGTTGTGAGCACAACAGAGCAGTCGCCATGGCGAGAGCAGCAGATCTGTGTGATGGTAGTCGGGGGGGCATCAGGTACACACACACACACAGACACATGGACAACACACACATGCACAGAACACACAAACATGCTCCACAGTGTCTGCACACCATCACACTCATACCCACAAGACACACACATGCTCATCACTGTCTATACACACACACACACACACACACACACACACACACACATGCTCATCACCATCTATACACCATTACAGACACACACACATGCTCATCACTGTCTATACACACACACACACACACACACACACATGCTCATCACCATCTATACACCATTACAGACACACACACATGCTCATCACTGTCTATACACACACACACACACACACACACACAGACATGCTCATCACCATCTATACACCATTACAGACACACACACATGCTCATCACTGTCTATACACACACACACACACACACACACACATGCTCATCACCATCTATACACCATTACACACACACACGCATGCTCATCACTGTCTATACACCATCACACACACACACACTCTGCATCTCGGCAGTGTGACCCACATTTGAAGCTGGAGGTGGGCGTGCACAAAGCCTGGCTTATCAGATTTCTCACATCAGAGAAGTGTGTGCGTGTGTGTGTGAGTGTGTGTGTGTGTGAGTAGGCAGAGAGAGAAACCAGCGTTTGAAGGTGTGTGAGTGTGTACAATGTGCTTCCCATTGTGTGTGTGTGTGTGTGTGTGTGTGTGTGTGTGTGAGTGTGTGTGTGTGTGTGTTTACATGTCTCAGTGGTGAGAGAGAGAGCTGAGATGTTAATCTGCTGCCTACAGTAGGATGTGAGACGCGTGTTCCTGTAGAACACTGTAGGGATGGTTCTCTGTTCCATGGGAGACGTGTGTTCCTGTTGAACACTGGAGGGATGGTTCTCTGTTCCATTCTTACAGTGAAGGTTCCATCCAATGGTTGGCCCTGGCATCTGATCCGTGTGCTTTGCTAACCAGTTGGCAAAATATTGTGATTAATCAGATTATATTTTTGAATCGTTTGACAGCACGAGTCTAAACACATTCACACAGTCAAACATCATCTTCCTCCCTTCTCTCTGCTCTGTCTTTCTCTTCTTCTCTCCCTCTCCTCTCTTCTTCTGTTCCTCCCTTCACTCTCTCTCTCTCTCTCTCTCTCTCTCTCTCTCTCTCTCTCTCTCTCTATCTCTTCTCTCCCTCTCCTCTCTTCTTCTGTTCCTCCCTTCACTCTCTCTCTCTCTCTCTCTCTCTCTCTCTCTCTCTCTCTCCCTCTCCTCTCTTCTCTCTCTCTCTCTCTCTCTCTCTCTCTCTCTCTCTCTCTCTCTCTCTCTCTTCTCTCCCTCTCCTCTCTTCCCTCTCTTCTCTTCTCCTCTTTCCTCTCCAATCAGTAACTTTACAACAACATGAAGACTGTTTCAATTTCTTAGGAATTGCATTGGGTCTGTGTGTGTGTGTGTGTGTGTGTGTGTGTGTGTGTGTGTGTGTGTGTGTGTGTGTGTGAGTGTGTGTGTGTGTGTGTGTGTGTGTGTGTGTGTGTGTGTGTGTGTGTGTGTGTGCGAGTGGTGTGTGTGTGTGTGTGTGTGTGAGTTAACTTGGTTTCATAATTCTTCCTCTGTAACAATGAACACATCCAGAGGGACATGCTGCCTGCTGACAAGCCACACACACACACACACACACACACACACACACACTCACACTCACACACACACACACACACACACACACACACTCACACACACACACACACACACACACACACACACACACACACACACACACACACACAGCATTCCCATTGTGAACCAGACTAAAATATCCCCGCCACAATCAAACTCTCTCAGGCCCTTCACCTGATAGAACATGCCAACATTCCAGTCATGTCACACACACACACACACACACACACTCAGATTAAACAGACCCACATAAGGACATAAATGCACACACACACACACACACACACACACACACACACACACACACACACACACACACACACAAACACACACTGATGAGTGTGCCAGGCGGCCCCCTGCATTCTTGAGCTGTGTGTGTGTCAGCTATGTGTGTATCTACGTGTGTGTGTCTTCTCTACGTACAGGTATGTGTCTATGTGTGTGTCTGTTTTGTGCCTGTATCTGCTTTGTGTGTGTGTGTGTGTGTGTGTGTGTGTGGTATGCTTTATGATTTAGGCAGGTAGAAGAGAATACTCTTTTCTTAAACAAATGTTGCCTCCCTATTGCCTCCCTCTCCTCCTCTCCCTCTCCTCTCCCCTCTCCTTTCCATTCTCCTCTCCTCTCGGTTCCCTACCCTCCTCTCTCCTGTCCTCCCTCCCTTCCTCCTCTTCTTCTCGCCCTCCCCCTCTCCTCTCCTCTCCTTCTCTCCTCCCCCCTCCTCTCCATTCCACTCCTCCTTTCCTCTCCTCTTCTCTCTTCTCCTCCTCTCTCCCTCCTCCTCTCTCCTCTCCCCCCCCCTCTCCTCTCCTTCACTCCTCCCTCCTCCTCTCCTCTCCACTCCTCCTCTCCCTCCTCTCCTCTCCTCGTCCGCCCTCTCCTCCTCTCCCCCTCCTCTCCTCTCCTCCACTCCCCCTCCTCCTCTCCTCCACTCCTCCTCTCCTCTCTCCTCTCCCCCCTCCTCTCCCCCCCTCCCCCCCCCTCCTCTCCTCCACTCCCCTCCTCCTCTCTTCCCTCCTCCTCTCCTCTCTCCTCTCCCCCCCCTCCCCCCTCTCTCCCCCTCCCCTCCTCTCCTCCTCTCTCTCAGGTTGTTTCTGTGGGCTGGGTCTGCTGTCCAATAGAAGCTGCACGATGCCCCCCATCACCTTCCACGACCTGCCACTCAACATCTACATGGTCATCTTCGGCACGGGCATCTTTGTGTTCGTGCTCAGCCTTATCTTCTGCTGTTACTTCATAAGGTAACACACACACACACACACACACACACACACACACACACACACACACACACACACACACATCTACATGGTCATCTTCGGCACGGGCATCTTTGTGTTCGTGCTCAGCCTTATCTTCTGCTGTTACTTCATAAGGTAACACACACACACACAC
>JAODXP020008802.1:55000-57500 GCA_027497455.2 Sardinella longiceps
CACAAGAACACGTGAGCCCTCGGGGTGCCAGACTTTCAAATAGAATGGGTGTGTGTGAATATGTGTGTGTGTGTGTGTGTGGATGTGTGTGTGAATATGTCTGTGTGTGTGTGTGTGTGTGTGTGTGTGTGTGTGTGTGTGTGTGTGTGTGTGTGTGTATGTGGATGTGTGTGTGTGTATGGATGTGTGTGTGTGTGTGTGTGTGTGTGTGAATATGTCGTGTGTGTGTGTGTGTGTGTGTGTGTGTGTGTGTGTGTGTGATGTGTGTGTGTGTATGGATGTGTGTGTGGATGTGTGTGTGAATGTGTGTGTGTGTGTGTGTGTGTGTGTGTGTGTGTGTGTGTGTGTGTGTGTGTGTGACAAAAAGCGAAAGAGAGATGGGAAGAAGAGAAAATAAGAAATGTTGAGGGAAGAGAGGGAAAGGAGAGAAGGAGAGGAAGAGAAAGGGAGAGGAGGAAAGGGAGAGGAGGAAAGGGAAGAGGAGAAGAGGGAAAAAGATGAGAGAGGACAGAAAGAGAGAGAGGATGAGAGAGGGAGAGAAGATGAGTAGAGAGGGAGTAGAGAGAAATGGAGAGGAGAGAGAGGGAGACAGGAGGAGAGAGAGAAGAGTAGAGAGAGAGGAAGAGTAGAGAGGGGTAGAGAGAAGGAGGAGAGAGAGGAAGAGAAAGAGAGAGAGAGGAGACAGGAGGAGAGAGAGAAGAGTAGAAAGAGAGGAAGAGGAAGAGTAGAGAGGGGTAGAGAGAAGGAGGAGAGAGGAATAGAGAGAGACAGGAGACAGGAGGAGGATAAGAGGAGAGGAAGAGTAGAGAGAGAGGAAGAGTAGAGAGAGAGGAGACAGGAGGAGAGAGAGAGGAAGAGGAAGAGTAGAGAGAGAGGGAAGAGGAAGACTCGGGGAATTGTACTCTAGTTATACTCCAATTATACTCTATTTATACTCTAATTATACTCCAGTTCTACCCAAGTTCTACCCTTCAGCTATGAACTACTTACATACTCCAGTTGTAAATGTGAATCCCCAGTTATACTGTAGTTATACTCCTTTATACTCTAGTTATACTCTAGTTATACTCCAGTTATACTCTAATTACACTCTAATTATACTCTAGTTATACTCTAATTATACTCTAGTTATACTCTAGTTATACTGTAGGTATACTCCAGTTATACTCTAATTATACTCTAATTATACTCTAGTTATACTCTAGTTATACTCTAATTATACTCTAGTTATACTCTAATTATACTCTAGTTATACTCTAGTTATACTCTAATTATACTCTAGTTATACTCTAGTTATACTCTAGTTATACTCTAATTATACTCTAGTTATACTCTAATTATACTCCAATTATACTCTAGTTATACTCTAATTATACTCTAATTATACTCTAGTTATACTCTAGTTATACTCCAGTTATACTCTAGTTATACTCTAGTTATACTCTAATTATACTCTAGTTATACTCTAGTTATACTCTAGTTATACTCTAATTATACTCTAGTTATACTCTAATTATACTCTAGTTATACTGTAGTTATACTCTAGTTATACTCTAGTTATACTCTAATTATACTCTAATTATACTCTAATTATACTCTAATTATACTGTAGTTATACTCTAGTTATACTCTAGTTATACTCTAATTATACTCTAATTATACTCTAATTATACTGTAGTTATACTCTAATTATACTCTAATTATACTGTAGTTATACTTATTATACTCCAGTAATAAACTGCAGTCACATACTCTAGTTGTACTGTAATTATACTCTAGTTATATACTGTAGAACTGCAGTCATTGCTGGAGTACAACTAGAGTATAACTAGAGCTGTACTGTATGTCCTCACACACACTTCACCATGGCAATAGCATGGGCTAATAAGATCATCCAATAAAACATCACACACACACACACACACGCACCACGCACACACACACACACACACACACACACATACACACACATAGCGCATACACAGTACCCAGTCATGGCTCCACCCTGGTGTGTGTGCCATCCCCAGAGCGGAGGCTTGTTTCTGGGGCAGGGGCCCTTTATATATATATATACATGTGTGTGTGTGTGTGTGTGTGTTTCTGGGGCAGGGGCGTCCCTCACGGGGTGCTGGGTTTAATGGTGCCACTTTGGACTCTTCAAGACCTTTGGGATCCCACCGTAATTAGCCGTGTGTGTGTGTGTGTGTGTGTGTGTGTGTGTGTGTGTGTGTGTGTGTGCTGGACTCTTCAAGACTTTTGGGATCCTACCATAATTAGCCGTGTGTGTGTGGGGGGGTGTTGCTGGGGGAAGCCCTGGCTGCCGCGTGTGTGTGTGTGTGTGTGTGTGTGTGTGTGTGTGTGTGTGTGTGTTCTGAGGAGCCATATGTGGGTGAGTTCCCCTGCTCCATCACTGAGGCCAGAGCATGTGGCAGTAATGCCCTATGGGAACGCAGAGCTCATCTAGTGTTAGTGGCCTGCTTACACACACACACACACACAC
>JAODXP020008802.1:67500-70000 GCA_027497455.2 Sardinella longiceps
TAAGGTTATAATGAGAGATATAAGGTTATAATGAGCGATATAAGGCTATAATGAGGATATAAGGTTATAATGAGCGATATAAGGTTATAATGAGAGATATAAGGTTATAATGAGCGATATAAGGCTATAATGAGGATATAAGGTTATAATGAGGATATAAGGTTATAATGAGAGATATAAGGTTATAATGAGGATATAAGGCTATAATGAGGATATAAGGCTATAATAAGAGCGGTATAAGGTTATAATGAGCGATATAAGGTTATAATGAGAGATATAAGGTTATAATGAGGATATAAGGTTATAGATATAAGGTAATAATGAGAGATATAAGGTTATAATGAGCGATATAAGGCTATATTGAGCGATATAAGGTTATAATGAGAGATATAAGGTTATAATGAGCGATATAAGGTTATAATGAGCGATATAAGGTAATAATGAGTTATATATAATGAGCGATGTGAGTGGAGGGTTCCTCTGCCAAGTCCATTATTACCTTATATCGGGGCAGTAAGCAAGTGTTTAAAACATAAAAGAAAGATGTGGCTCCATTTGGAAAGATGTTGAAGAAGTTGGGGTACTATTTTCATATGAAAGAAGATCCACAAGGCTGCATTCTAAAGAGCATTGATAAGGAACGCTGGTGAAACTTTTTACCTGACTTTCACCCAGCAAGAATTAACGACACCCTGACAGCCATTTTTTTTTTTTTTCTAATTTTTTTTTTTTAATTTTTGCTAAAATGCTAATATTTGTATGTGGATAAGGCATGACTCTGAGTAGTAATCAGCATCTTAATGATCAAGCAACTAATTATTTCAATTAAACTCAGAGATACCAGTAGCACCAATGGACCATTTAACTAGCATGTTGTTCTTGTTTTTGGGTGTGTATGTGTGTGTGTGTGTGTGTGTGTGTGTGTGTGTGTGTAGTATGACCCCCGCTTTGGCGATGCGTTCTGGAACAGCAGTAAGTTTGGGATGGTCAACTACCTCCTCCGCATGATGAGCAGCTGGGCCATCGTCTGCAGCGTCTGGTACCTGCCTCCTATGAGCCGAGAGGTAACACACACACACACACACACACACACACACACACACACACACACTATAGTGTCTGGTACCTGCCTCTTATGAGCCGAGAGGTAACACACACACACACACACACACACACTATAGTGTCTGGTACCTGCCTCCTTTGAGCCGAGAGGTAACACACACACACACACACACACACACTATAGTGTCTGGTACCTGCCTCCTTTGAGCCGAGAGGTAACACACACACAGCACACAGGCACAACCACACGCGCAGACACACACACACACACACACACACACACACACACACACACACACTAGTGTCTGGTACCTGACCCTATGAGCAGAGGGGTAAGACACACACACACACACACTCACAAACACACAAGCACCTGGTGCCTGCCCCCCATGAGGCAAGAGGCAAAACAAACACATGCGCGCGTGAATGTACACACACACACACACACACACACACACACACACACACACACACACATACAGACACACACACACACACACACACACACACACACACACACACACACACACTCCCCTCAGGCAGCAGTCACACCTGTAAGCACACAACATATGGTCAAACACTCATAAAGCCACATATATGCGCACACACACACACACACACACACACACACACACACACACACACACACATCATGATGAGATTATTGTTCTATGAATTTGAGATTAGTGTACTACCAGTGGTCATGATGGTGTGTGTTTGTAGGTGTGTACGTGTGCATGTGTGTGTAAAATCTAGCTGCCCTTGATATTGCGTGTGTGTGTGTGTGTGTGTGCACTGGCATGATGTGTGAGACTTTGTGGCTCCCTGCTCTCAGCTGGTCGTCATGGAAACTCTCAGCAGCCAAGCACTGCCTAAACACACCTGTGTACACACACACACACACACACACACACACACACACACACACACACACACACACACACACACACACACACCTGCCCATCCACTTCAGTGGCACAGCTGATGCTGATGGCCTGTGGTCCCTGGAGGCCACTGAAACAGATGTGGGCACACACACACACACACACACACACACACACACACACCCTGGAGGCCACCCAAATGAGCTGTGGGTCCAGGCCGGAGGCTCATCTGGGTTTTGCATTGTAGATGCTGACCTGTTTGCATGGCCAAGCCCGGCACACACACCCCTGTTTGCATGTGCTTGTGTGTGTGTGTGTGTGTGTGTGTTTGTTTGTGTGTGCGTTTGCATGGGCCGAAACGGCGGTTTCATTCGTCGAGTTGCCTGCTTTGATTCGTAAATAAGGATGGACTCGTATGACAGCACCACCAGGACGGCAGCCACTGAGAGGGTGCAGGTGTGTGTGTGTGTGTGTGTGTGTGTGTGTGTGTGTGTGTGTGTCCGCACACCACCCGGAGGCTTACTTAGACAGCTTCTGTAAGTGTGTATCAGCTG
>JAODXP020008802.1:80000-87500 GCA_027497455.2 Sardinella longiceps
CCTTCACCTCCCCACACACACAGATAAGAGTGAAAACACACGATCTGAGTGGAATCAAACGATGAGCAATTTAGAGACAAGCCCTGCTGAAAAGCACTGGGGAAAGTTGGGAACTCTGTGTGTGTGTGTGTGTGTTATAGCTCCTCTCATCTCCACACACACCGAGACAAGAATAAAGACACATGATCAGAGTGGAGCAGTAGAGAAGGTTGGGAACTGTGTGTGTGTGTGTGTGTGTGTTATATAGCTCCTCTCATCTCCACACACACCGAGATGAGAATAAAGACACACGATCAGAGTGGAATCAAACGATGAGCAGTAGAGCAGGTTGTGAAATCTGTGTGTGTGTGTTAATGTGTGTGTGTGTGTGTGTGTGTGAATGTGTGTGTGTGTGTGTGTGTGTGCTGCTACCCATGAGAGGTGTTAATGTGATTGAAAATGAATGAAAGGAGACTGAAAGTGATTACTGTGGCTCTAGCCTGATCAGATCGGCTCTTCAGCCACTGAAGACTCATAATCTGGCAGTGGCCATGTGTGTGTGTGTGTGTGTGTGTGGCCATGTTGGACACACTGGATTATTAATAATAATGCCTAAATCAAATCTGATGCCTGGCCCTGAAATAGCCTGTGGTTAGTCACTGTCAATACACTCTACGACAACACACACACTCGCCTAGTCAGCTCAACACACACACACACACACACACACACACACACACACACACACACACACACACACACATACTGGGATAGACCCACACAAGACTCCTCAGCTGCTTATACTGAACTGTGGTGGACAGACTTGTGCAGAGACAATGAATGAAAGGTTATGTATGTGTGTGTGTGTGTGTGTGTGTGTGTGTGTGTGCGAGGCTGTGTGTGTGTGTGTGTGTGTGTGTGTGTGTGCGAGGGGCCTGCTATGTGTGTGCTGAAGGGATGTGCATGTGTGTGTGTGTGCATTAGGGGCCTGTGTGTGTGCTGAAGGTGTGTGTGTGTGTGCTGAAGGTATGTGTGTGTGACTGTCTGTGTGTGTGCTAGGGGCCTGTGTGTGTGTGTGTTCTGGTGTCTGTGCTTGGGGCCTGTGTGTGTGTGCTGAGGGTCTGTGTGTGTGTGTGTGTGTTCTGGTGTCTTTGTGTTGGAAGAAGGCTTTGGGCCTACTAAGGAGTTCGGGCCTTGAGGTGGGCACTCAGCCCCTTAGTGTGTGTGTGTGTGCGTGTGTGTGTGTGTGTGAGCCCCGCAGGGTTTGTTTGAAGAAAATTCACCATTCAGATGGGATTATTGTCCTTTGACTCTGAATTGATGTCTTACACACACACACACACACACACACACACACACACACACACAAGTACAAGTCCCAAATGGAGGTACAAGCTGTCCAGCCAAGACTTCCTTTCAATCTCTTCCAATGATTCCCATTCTGTACTGCCATAAGCTCTGACCACACACACACACACACACACACACACACAATCTCTTCCAATGATTCCTATTCTGTACTGCCATAAGGTCTCTGACCAGTTCACAGCCTCAAGGGAAACTTCTGACACACACACACACACACACACACACAAGCCAGAGGAGGGGAGGGAGTGTAGAGGGAGTATTTTCAGAGGAATCACACACACACACACACACTCACACACCCCACAATCAGTCAAGGCCTGAGGCTTGAGTATATGGGCCCAGATTCCCTGCACTTTCATGCAAGCACAGACACACCATCCATCCACACACACACACACACACACACACACACAGTCATACCATCCACCCTGCCCTGGCTTTGTCTTATTGGGTAATAGGCTGCATTATTTAGGAAGATAAAAGCCAAAGGAGAGAGTCTAACTCGGCACACACACACACACACACACACAAAGAAAGGAGAGAGTCTAACTCGGCACATAAATAAATAACTTTAATAAGATTAGTTAGCATCCCCTTGTCCACAGCCTCTGCTCTTGCAATCTAAGACATTCTTTTCAACCAACAGGCCTGCGCAGAGAGAGTGTCGAATTGGACACACACACACACACACACACACACACACAGACACACACACCAGGAAGTTGACTGTTTCCAAGGAATTCTTAAGGGTCAGGAAGTGATTGTGTGAGTGTAGGGCGGGATGGAAGTGAGTGATGGAGTTTGCAGAAAACAGGATATTTTTAGACTCTAATTGTGGAGCGCTGCTAGCGCTCTCTACGACACACCAGTCATTATACTGGCCTTCGACACACACCACTCATTACTGCCCTTCTACATAGCGCAAAGGATTCGCCCATCGCCGCTCCAAAACACCCAAAACAGTGCTGGAAACACACGCATGCAGGCTACGATCAACAGTGAATATGATGGACCCGATATGAGATGCGTATCATCATCCATGTTCTGCCCGATGTAGCCTATCCCCAGTTAGGCCAACTGATAGGCTACGGGCTCCGAGCCAAAACTCAACGCGCTCTGCTGGGACACAGATAATTTGGTGATCCGTTCAAAATTAGTTGGGTCACTTGCTCTGTTGTTACACAAGAGTCTGGTGTTTGAAAGAAAGTTGTCTTTTTACTGCTTTGACCTCTAGCGCGCCTTCGGGTGCCTTTCAATTTCCTGGAAAGTAAAGTAGGCTATGAAATTAAAAACTAGGACAAGGGCGTCTCGCTCACTAAAAATACTGAAATTATTATTAAAAAGGTAACGTGGGCTTTGCCTGCTGAAACGTGTCAGCGCGCTACCACCGTGTGCTGCTTGGAGTGTCGTAGCCTGTAACGTTAACGCTGCATTGACGAGGCGGAGCTCCGGGGGACATGAGGCACAAAACAGCGGCGGCTGAATTCATCTCCTTCGGTGAAGAGGCAGGAACTACTGCAGATGCAACGGAGTGAGTCCGTACTGCTAAGTCTGTTAAGAACCTAAGAGCCTAGTCCAATTACCATGAAGAGTCCTACTGCAGAAATCCTCCTCCCCGCTCTCCTGAGGTGTTGAGTTGAGCCGACATGGCTACTTCAGCTACTGCTGCAGCGACGATCTGAAGAATCAAGACATTGCTCTGCCTCTGTCTCTGCCTCCTCCTCCACTTAGCGACTGCCTGCCTGCTGCTGCTGCTGCTTAACACAACGACTCTTCTTGCGGTGGGAAAACACGATGAGCTATGATGCCAAACGATACGAGAAGCCTGTGAACTATGTCCTCCGTGCCAGATAGATAGAGCTATATAATCTTGTCTGTAAGCTGGTAGTCATTTTCTACGCCAACGCGTTTTCTTTGAGGTGGAAGGAGCGACTGCCCGCCTGCCTGCCTGCCTGCCTGCTTTATCCCCTTGGACTATTTCTGGAATTCGATCTCTATCATGGAAACCTACACCGACATCTTACTGGTCACTGCCAATGTGGGATCATTATTTGACAATGTAAGTAGCATATTTAACCAAGTATGTGTTTCGCAGGCGCTTGGGGGCTTAATAAGATGATGGTCTTGTTTCAAACGTTCAGGAAGATTATGCGTGCTCGTAAATAAGATGGAAAATGCAAGACTGCTTTGAATCAGTGTCTTAACTATGAGCCTAATAAAGTCAAGTTGAGCTGTGAAGAAAAACTACAATTTCTCCAGGTGTAACGGGCGAGTCTAAGACGTGAAACAATCTTGTTTGAAATCTTGACAAACACGTTTTCTAGGTATGTGGTGGTAAACTACTTTAGCCGACTACTTTTGCCCACAGCCCAGGCCAATTCAAAATCAAGAGGGGCGTTTACAGGCGCAGATGGCCCCTACTCCTTGAAATGGCTTCTTTACAGGAGCTCCTAAGTTAAAGTTAAAAATATGTCACTGTTTCGCGCATTCTTCAAAAACAATCCTGTTCCTGAGTGGCGAAATTACACTGTAATGTCGCTTCTTGGCCAGAACATGTCTTGGGCGTGTTCGCCTATCCGACCGACAGAAAGTAGCCCAATTTGCTCGAAACAACTGTAATAAGTTGCCCCGCAGTAGGCTAGGCTATCTCAACAGGCCTGTCCCGGGGCTCAGCGCATCCCCAGCCTAGAGTTCTGTTTCCCCCGGCTCAGAGTGAAGCTGTCACGGCCAGATGGGAGGGCTGGCGACGTCGGCTCTGGGAGACAAGCCGAGAGAACCGGCGGGTTGCTGAGCACCTATCACAGACTGCGTGCGTATTCAAACCAAACAGGAAATGGCTCTGTCACGTTTAAAAGCACGACCGCCAAGTTGAAAACACATTCATAAACAATACGATTATTTCGGATTTTTTTTCTTTTCTTTTCTTTTTTTTTGCGCACACACGCCATGTCTTCACCATCGAAAGAAAATAAGGCGAATTTAGGCTACTTATTTGGTGACGAGTTAACCGTAGCACTATTGTGGTTAAAAAAAAGCATAGTTTCGGCTGTCTAACCTGTCAAACGTAGTTGTAGGCGAATATACCAGATATGATTGGCATTTTTATGTAGTTGTCAAGTTTGTTTCGGCGGTTTAATCCAATGCAAAAGGTTCAAGTGAAGTTTGAAGTTGCCATAGGCTACAGAAGAGTTTGAAACAAGAGACTGTACTAACTAACAGTTGCTTGGCATTAATGTGTTAAAAGTGCATGACATGTCTCTTCTCTAAAACCCACTCACTAAATAAGCGTTATGACCAGTGTTGGGGAAGTTACTTTTAAAAAGTAATTAATTACTTTACTTTAGTTACTGCTTTGAATTGTAATGAGATTACTTTACTCGTTACTAATTTTAAAAAGTAACTTGTTACTTTACTCGTTACTTTACTTTTAGCCCATAACTTGAATGAACTTGCTCTATTTCGCTGACTATAATGTCATATGTAGGCTATGTCTCCCTCTGACCCTTTTACATGGCAGCCTTCTCGCGCTGAAAGTTTTCATCAATCCAGTGAGCAGTCATTCCGAGATAACTTTTGTTGTTAGCACTCCATATATCTGCCGTTGTAGAAACGAATTCTGTGGTCTCAAATGTCTTTTTGAGATCCGATTCGATTACAGCATAACATTTGCTCAAGTAGCTCGAAAATGTTTTTATGTCTGATATGGGAGCTCGCGTTGTTGGTACTTTGCTTAATATTCTATTGTTGACAGCGGAACCATGTCCTCCACAACATAGGCTGCAACTAGATTATTTATTTCTGCCTGCGATG
Source organism: Sardinella longiceps (assembly GCA_027497455.2). Classification (NCBI taxonomy): domain Eukaryota; kingdom Metazoa; phylum Chordata; class Actinopteri; order Clupeiformes; family Clupeidae; genus Sardinella; species Sardinella longiceps. Next base: position 85,158 of record JAODXP020008802.1, read on the forward strand.
TTACCTGTCGTAATCCTCCCTCTCCTGATGTAAGTTTCGCCTGTTTGGGTGCTGGGGCAGTCTCACCACCGGGACGGTGGCTATGGGGATTTTTAGCCACCGGCTTTGTACGACTGTGCTGTCTGGCCAAGTGCTTCGACAAATTGCTCATTGACTGTGTAGAAGTGGAAAGCTGTTTATTACCAGGACATAGCGAGCACTTAACCGACATGTTTTTGCCTTTGCAGGCAACTACCTGAAAATAATGCGAATATTTCCAGTTGGCGAAGATGCCAGTGTTCTCCATGACTTCTCTCTCTTCCATCTCCCTCTCACTGAATCAATCGATTTCCACAGCAACCAGTTAGGCACGCATGCGCCACTAATAAAAAACAACGTGGTTTTGACAGCAATTCATGTTGGCCTACCGGTAGCTCACTGATTTACATGTAAATTTGTTAATCTGAATGTCACTGAACAAAATCGTGGGTAACGCTGTAACGAACGTTACTATAGTCTAGTAACTGTAATGACGTTAGTGAAATTTGAACTGTAATGCGTTACGTTATTAAGTTCCTGACAACAGTAACGAAATTACAGTAACGCGTTACTTTATGTAACGCGTTATCCCCAACACTGGTTATGACACCAGTGAGGAGACACTAATGATGTCCATTAGGCTACTGGCTAACTGGGCATGAAGCTAATAGAGCCATGTCGGGGTCCACCAGCGGCGGGGATTGAGCCCGTGGGTAGCGGACGGTGATGGGGTCCAGTTGTGAGGTGGTGCGGGGTGGCTGGACGTGGGCTCAGCAGGTTCGGTTGGGCTGCGGTTCAGTGTCCCAGTAAAGTCAAAGTTAAAGCGAACTTTACTGTCAATCAAACTCTGCAACAGTACATTGCAAGCAGACAGAAATTTCGTTTGTCCAAACTCCAAAAAGTAAAAAAAAAATGATATACACATAACTGTATAGACTCACAACTCGCTAGAACATTAAGTGCAATTTGATATCAAGATATCAGGCATATGATAAGAGATATACTGTATGTAGCAGGGTAGCCTACTGTAGATTTGCGCTCTATTTGAAGACCATAGAAGCGGGGTTGACACTGATGCGTGCGTGACGCGGTGCGGTGCTGGTGTTTCACAGGCCTGCGTGGAAGCGTCCATCTGCCTGCACTCTTTCTCTGTATACCCTCAACATCATGGGCATTCTCAGACTGGCCACACACACACACACTTTTCTATTCAATTCAATTTTATTTGTAGAGCACTCCAATACAGTATTGTCTCACAGCGCTTTACAGACTACGGGGAGCATCCATGAGTGACAGGGGCAAAGAAACTCCCTTTGCTTCACTAATAATCCATGTTAGGAAGAAACCTTGGGCAGATCCGCGCCTCATGGACTCAGCCTACCTGCCTGGGCCTAATAGAGTATCCATACAGTCAGTAGTCTGATAACATAGATTGACTATTACTATGGTTTACACAGAATAACTGCATGACTAGAATGTTGTCTGAGAGTTACTAGATGGTAGAAATAATGTATATACTGTATATATAGTTAGTGGGGCAGTCCATAGAGTAGAAGAGTCAGGGGATGGAGTGAATAGTTGGGGTGGCTTTAGAGTTCACTCACACACCAGCCTGTTTCTGTGTGGGTTACGGTTCTGTTCTTCTAGGCTAAGGTGGGCTGGGGACACCAGCCTGTTTCTGTGTAGGTTTGGGTTCTGTTCTCATAGGCTAAGGTGGGCTGGGGACAGCCTGGGGTCCGCAGCATGTTGTCAGGGGGTCCCTGAAAAAAATTGCTACAAAATATGAAAGTGTCTTTATGTGGTGAAAAATGCTATCGTACCGTACCGTACGGTGGTACCGTAATAGCACTATATTGTTAAATAAATATAACACTATAGAAAAGTGCTCAGAGAGCGCAGACCTCCACTAAGGCAATGTGGTCACAGAGACAATCTAAATTCCAGATTCCGGCAAAATGTAATCAGTTGTTACGTGTCCCAATACACACGCTGTCCGAAAATGTCATCCAAATCCGTGCTGTACTTTTCGAGTTATGTTGTACACAGACGGACTCTCAGACAGACGGGCACACACACACACACACACACACACACACACACAGAGATGCCGGCGAAAACATAACCTCCTTGGTGGAGGTAATAATAATTTTTCTACCAGAAAAAAAGTCTAGGCCTACATCTACATGATTTGAATTGTATTTTGCCACGGCGAGCGGGCCTCTCAAAATTTTCCATTCCAATTTTCCGTCCCAGACCCAAAAACGCATGATAAGCTCTGGTCTACAGCCTACCTAACCCTGTTCTACTTTATACTATATCCTAACC
>JAODXP020008803.1:0-12057 GCA_027497455.2 Sardinella longiceps
AATAAAACATGAAACGTTAGGCCAGTGTAATGCAGAGCTTAATTCTATTTGCATTGTATTTCACATGGAAAATATCACTAAACCACCACTTGTAATCAATGATTAATGAGTCTTAATGTTAGGCCAAGTCTTGTGTCAAGTCTTTCTTGGTTGTTTATTGTACAACCGAATTCCAAAATAGTTGGGACACTTTACAAATTGTGAATAAAAACAGAATGCAGTGACGTGGAAGTTTCAAATTTCAATATTTTACTCAAAATACAACATCGATCACATATCAAATGTTGAAACTGAGGAAATGTATCATTTTAAGGGGAAAATAAGTTTATTTTCAATTTCATGGCATCTACACATCCCAAAATAGTTGGGACAAGGCCACATTTACCACTGTGTGGCATCCACTCTTCCTTTTAAAACAGTCTGCAAACGTCTGGGGACTGTGGAGAGAAGTTGTGGAGAGAATGTTGTCCCATTCTTGTCTAATACAGGCTTCTAGATGCTCAACTGTCTTAGGTCTTCTTTGTCATGTATTCCTATGTATGATGCACCAAAAGCTTTCTATGGGTGAAAGATCTGGACTGCAGACTTGATGGTGCCTTCCCAGATGCGTAAGCTGGCCATGCCACACACACTCATGCATCTCCATACCATCAGAGATGCAGCCTTCTGAAATGAGTGCTAACAATAAGCAATAACAACTTGGGTTGTCCTTGTCCGGATGGTATGGCATCCCAGTTTTCTGAAAAGAACTTTGAATTTTGATTCGTCTGACCACAGAACAGTTTTCCACTTTGTCACAGTCCATTTTAAATGAGCCTTGGCCCAGAGAAAACGCCTGCGCTTCTGGATCATGTTTAGGAATGGCTTCTTTTTTGACCTATAGAGTTTTAGCTGGCTATGGCGAATGATACAGTGGATTGTGTTCACTGACAATGTTTTCTGGAAGTAGTCCTATGGCCAGTTTGTGATATCCATTACATTAGCATTCCTGTATGTGATGCAGTGCCATCTAAGGACCCAATGATCATGGGCATCCAGTATGGTTTTCCGGCCTTGACCCTCATGCACAGAGATTGTTCCAGATTCTCTGAATCTTTCGATGATGATATGCACTGTAGATGATTATATCTTCAAACTCTTTGCAATTTTTGTCTGAGAAACTCCTTTGTGATCTCGGACCACTACTTCTTGCTGCACCATTTGGGGAACTGGTGATCCTCTGCCCATCTTGACTTCTGAGAGTCAATGTCACTCTCGGGAGGCTCTTTTCATACCAAATCATGTTGCCAATTGACCAAATAAGTTGCAATTGGGTCCTCAAGCTGTCCCTCATATGAAAATTTTACTTTTCTGGCCTCTTCTTGCTACCCGTCCCAACTATTTTGGGATGTGTAGCTCTCATAAAATCCAAAATGAGCCAATATTCGGCATAACATTTCAAAAAGTCTCACTTTCAACATTTACCATGTTATCTATATTCTATTGTGAACAATATATAGATTTATGAAATTTGTAAATGATTGGATTCGATTTTTATGAACAATTTATAAAGTGTCCCAACTTTTTTGGAATTCGGTTGTATTAGCCTATTTGTAGGCTGTATTGTAGCCTAGGCTACAGCACATGTTTATATGATTATTTGTCTATGTATAGCCTACTTCTATACTATATCCACAAACACATAGGCCTAACACACAAAAAAGAAGAGATCAACTATGTCCCATTACAGTAACTGTCACATGTTACAGAGGAGTAGTGTGGAAAAAATACAGAAAATTCCAACATCCATGAAAGATATTATGCAATTAGCCTACATTGCCAATAGGCTAAAATATATTCATGTAGGCTACGTTTGATGCATTTAATCACTTTCCATAATGACCTGCGGGTGCACTGAAGCTGCAAGCTGAAGCAAATAGCATATCAGTCAGGAGTGCATTTTGTTGCACTTTTATTTTGACGACATATTCTTCAGAGTGACCGGACGACGTATTTTCCATCAGAAAAGTCCGAAACCTCGAACCGGATCTTGTGTGCTTGTAATCTCTTTTCTGGACGTGTTTACAGATTTTGAAAGTATTTGTGGTCGCAATATTATGATTTACTTTATTTGAGTGACAGGGGCACTGTCTGAACTGAAGTTTTTTTGTTTGTTTGTTTTATTGCTCCAAAGAAGAGTGGAAGGCTGTACGATGCTATCTGCTGAGCTTCTTCGGGAACAGGTAGCAGCAGTGATGGCGATGTTATCCAAAACAGCAGTCATGGAGATCTCTAAAATCATCGACTGCAGTTTTGCCGAGATGTGCCGAGAACTAAGCCTTAGACAGAGTGAATTAGAAGTCCTACGAACCAAAGTCCGCAGTCTAACGGGCAAAGGTAGAGCATATGCAGAGTGGAACAACTTTGACAGTAACGTTAACATTAACATTACACCACCTCGGCGGTCAATTGCTGTCCAGGTCTCGTTTGAACAAGGTGAGCACTTAAACTGACAATTTTAACTATTTGGCATTGCATGCTTCATATGTCTGCTTCATTTTGGCCATCCCTTAAGTTGATTTTACTGCTGAGTTTGCCATTATGTAACATTAGGCTTATTGTTTATCCCAGAGGTTTGCTTGCAACATGTGCATGACTTCTGCAGGATACTAATAATAATCTGTCCACCCACAGAGGTAGCAGAATCAGAATGCAGCACATCACTGGACCCCCGCCGAGTTCAATGTCCGGATGTGATGGAAGTGATTGTGAAAGTTGAAGAAGGGGACGAAAAAGGAAACCAAGAGACACTCACAGTCAACCAAGGCCAGTCAGAGTCGTCATCTGAACCGCATGCAGGACTGACCTGGGCCAATCAGCTTCGTGCCCCTGCAGCCCCACTGTACAGGCACAGTAGCGCTTTGCTTCCTGCAGCCTTTGGTCCTGTCCAACGAGAGGAGGGACGGCCAAGAGGGAAGGACTCGCATAGGGATATCGCTGTTCCCTTCACAAACACACATCTCACACAGCCTCAGGACTCCACGTCTGTGCTCACACACACTCAGATGGAGTCTTTGGGGCTTGGGGAGCTGCAGCTGGAGCTGAAGGTAGAGCAGGTGGAGGAGAAGTTAACTCAGAAATTCCATGCAATCCCATCATGCTCTTCTCCACTCCCAACATTCTCCTCTCCTCCTGATTTAATGCTGCCATTGTCCTCCAGCACATCCTCTGAATCTTCCTTTTCCTCTTCCACTTCCACACTGACCCCCAGAACAGCTCTGAAGCCACAGAAATGCCAACCCAGGCTTCGGTGTCACCCCCCCTACTTCACTGTGCGTCGTGCCCCAAGACCTTCAGTCAGAAGTCTGCGCTGAAGCAGCACGAGCGCTCTCATTCGGACGCCAGACTGTTTTACTGCAACGATTGTGGCAAGAGCTTCAGTCTACGTGCAAACCTGCAGCGGCACAAGCTCCTGCACAGTGGCAGTAAACCCTTCGCCTGCCAGTACTGTGGGAAATGCTTCAACCACCCCTCCAACATGAAGACACACCTCCGCATCCACACAGGAGAACGGCCCTACCTATGTTTGACGTGCGGGCAGACCTTCAACCAGCACACTAATCTCACAAGGCATCAGAAGAGGTGGCATCCGGAGCTCTACGGTGGGAGCACAACCAAGTAGCACCCGCAGAGCAATAATGGCAAGCCCATCATTAATCAGTGTTATTCTCAAACATGAATGGTCCATGCTAATGTAATGGATGCCAACTAGCCTGGGCTAGCCGGCAGCAGTATGTGGTGAATCCTCCCCAGCCTAACCTTAAGAACGCTTCTAACCACTGTGTTGGAAGCCTGGGCTTTTCAGCTCAGTGGTTAGTGTTGGACTTCCATGCTATGGGTTTGTTGTAGTTAGCGAGGTGGCTGGTTTGAGACCTGTGAGTGGTCGAACCGACCTTGGCTACATTGGTGTTGTGACCTGGATGAGAGTGAGGATTTAGGGGGGGTGAGTGTAACGGATGCCAACTAGCCTGTGCAGTACTAAATCCTCTGAACCCTAACCTTAAAAGCGCCTCTAATTGCGGAGTTGGAAGCCTGGGATTTTCAGATCAGTGGTTTGAGAATTCGCCACCCCTTCCACGGGTTTTTTAGTTGATGAGGTGGTAGGTTCAAGACTCCATGAACGCCTCAGCTACACTCAGAAGAAGTTTATATCAGTAGAACTGGACCTATTGTTATGGTTTTCTGATATCACTATTCTACTATTGTGTGTGCAAATGAAGAGGAGTTTGTCAAGCTCAGATACATCTTTTTATTTTATTAGGTTATGTGTTTGTTCCTTTCCATTTTGTTTTCTTTGGTCCTGTCAAGACATGGCTGAATAGATGAGCAGAAGCATTGTTTATGATTGTCCAAAGCCGTTTGTTGGGCACTTCGAATGTCTATCAAAGCATCTGTATGTAGCCCAGAGCCAATACCAGCACTGTGGTAGGTCCCTTTTTGTTCTGTGATTGGATACCTATGCAGGGGAGAAAATCGGGCATGCTCACTATGCTGCTTTGCAGAGTGAAATGAGATGGAGTGACTGCGCAAAGGAGGATGGGTACTCAGGTTATAATACCTTTGTCATGGGTGGACAATAACTTGTTCTCCTGTTGAGCAAAAAGTCCAAGCACCACCCCCACACACTTGCACACACGTACACAATATCAGCATTGGACACCACACAAAAAAGTTTAACATGCCATTGTGGAGAAATTTCTGGACTTCTTTTTTCTCTTTAGATGCTCCTGCTTATTTTGATCTCTGTATTATCTGTTGCTTTCTCCACAACCTAAAAGCCCTACTAAAATCAAGCAAACAAATAAATCAAAGCTTTAGGCACAATCATGCGATTTTGAAGAGATTTGAGTCAGAATCAACCTTGTGCTGTATGCACTACTGCATTATTGTATCTATCTTTTGTTGTTTCATTCTTTTGTATTATTATTTTTTTTATATCATGTTGATACAGTTCCTAGACATAAAACCAAGAATTATGAGTTCATGTCTTATACCCAAAGGTGTGACACCCCATGTTGACGGGCCCCTGTAATAAACCTGTTTCCGTAATAACCTGAATCCTGTCTGAGTCAACGCATCTGTTGTAGTATTAGGACAAACGACTATTTACATACACCCTCAAAGCTAGCAATGCATCTATTGGATGTGTAACTACCAAACTGGACTGGACTGCCTTATCATTATCAAACTAAGCTAGTGAAAAAGACAGCTATTAGTAACAAGATATGGCTCATGAAAAGCATGGCAGGCCTCCAGAGTTTGAGGAGCAGCTGTCAGGTAACTTAAGTTCAATTTAGATACTGATGGGGCTGTGCAATTAATTCCATTAATCAATTAATAAATAGACCTTCCTGATGCAGAAATGTTTTTCTTTCTAAAGATATGGTTCAAATTTGATCACTTGAGCTTTGTAAGACTTTATGCCTCAGTTGTGCTTCTAAGTCTGTAAGGTAGTGATAACGATATGCAGACTTGAAGCTGTTCAGCGAATGTGTTAATTTCTCAGTCTTATACTTGTTCCAAATGTTCATGAAGCCCATCATAGTGGTCAATAAATAAACATCCAACGAGGAAAATTTGTCAGGTCAACTATTTTATCTATCCATCCATCGAACACAGGCCTTCTCTACTGTGAGGTGAATTCTTTTTGTCCACAGCACGCTGGAATAGAGTGATCAGTTCCTGTTAAGCCGTCCTCATGAATTTATTTATACACCAAGGACCAGCTTAAAGTGCAACTGGAGAGCATAAATTGAACACGAATACATACCTATACTTAATGAGCACAAAACATGATTTTATTAAGACTTGACAGAGGTCAAAAGACAGTATGCATGATGAGAGTTAATTCAGTCTTCTTGGCCCTGCATCTTATAGCAGCTTGCTACTGGCATCTGTTACAGTTACTTAGTGTCTTTGACAGACCAGCTCTTTTAAAGATGCATAAACTTCAGGGAGCTGGAAGGCCTTTACTGTGGTCATACAGTGAATGTCCAAAATGTATTTTCCTAGATATGTTTGGTCATGAAGCACATAACTTTAGTTCTTGTGTCCTTCGACACAAACAAACACAGAAATCAACCTTGGCAAGGACATCACTGAAAGGGGAGGATATTGTTCCCAATCAGGTAAACTTGAAAGAGTTGTTATTGGATATTTGAAGTGATGGGTGACAAACTTGGGTGCATTATTTGTTGGAAGAACAAAATCAAAGGCCTTTTCTAATGTTTTACTTCTTTTGGATTTACTTACCTAGTGTGTCACTAACACAGACATGAAATTTAGCCCAGACCTGGGGTGAGTTCAACAGATACATTTCTTTGTTAGGGTTTACTGATTAAACAAGGTGTTTGGCTACAATGCAATGACTTCTGAGATATTTCTCTTTTGATTTGTGGGTGTGTCAGAAAGGTCATTTTATCAGCCCTGATGTGTACCAAAAACCTGCCTCACTAAAAAGACAAGCATAATATACACCTTCAACTGAATAAGAACAGTGAAAAGTCATAAAGAAAGTAATCCCAATATTTATATGCATTTAGTTAGACCTGGATGAAGACACAAAACAAATCCCCACGGATGTGCCTACACGAGCAACAAAGCATTCAGTCCACCTCTGTCTTTGACAAATTAAGAATTTTGCTGCGGTTTGTGCATCTTGAACTTGACCCTAGTTTAGCAGAGGCCTGTGCTACGGAGCAAGGTTAGCTGGCTGACTCGAATGACTTCCAGAGTAAGAGTGAGTGAGTGAGCAGTTGAATATTGCTCTCCCGCCTCCCATGTTCACATTCACAGTTGAAGTGCCCTTGAGCATTGCACTCCACCCACAACTTCTACCTGAGCACTGCAGCAATGGCTGCCCACTGCCCCAGGTTTGTGTATGCTCTACTCTCGATAAGATAAGATAAGATAGTACCTTATTCATTCCGGAAGGAAGGAAATTTCCCCCAAGGAAATGGAAGAATATGAGAGTTACACAACTACCACACACAGGTGAAATGAAGACGGGTAAATTTTTCTGAGGGGCCGATTATAGTATACTTATAGCACAGTATAAAAAAAGAGGGGGGGTTTACGGATAAACGGTTACTCCTGGAGGTACCCGAGTAGGCCAGGAACCTTGCTTTGTTGTACAGGCATCAGAAGGCAAGCTTGGTTTGTTCTGGGGACACACAATTTGTATTTTGGAACCCAATAAAGGGATCATTTAAAGAATATAACCCCCAAACCCCAATAAGGTCTAATTGATATGGGTAACCAGACTCAGTCCAATCCATATGAGAGTGTTCCCATGCCAGCCTCAGTTTCCTCAGTAAATAGTTCACCAGCGCATACTAGCCTGTTACGGGCTGAGCACACTGTTCATCAGAGCCAAGTTCAGCAGTCAAAACGCTTCCAATCCACTGCCATTCATCCCTACTGAAGGTGTAACATACAAAATGCTTTGAAAAGGTTCTGTCAAAGACATAACAGACACATTATTTCTGAAAGTTAGCTTTCATCAGCCGTTCCCTGGTACTGTCATCTTGAACTCAAGGCAACTGTATACCACTCATCCTTGGTGGAGGAAACTGTTCTTCAGGCATATGCTAGCCAACTAGGCACATAGCTCTACAGGTGAATTCCAGCACCTAATGTCCCCGGGCACACAGTTCACCAGGCGTATGCCAGCCTGCTCCTCACTGGAGCGCACTGGTGGCGATTGCGTGCGCTGGACGTGGCAAAGGCGAGTGGGCAGCGGGAGCAGCGGTACGGGCGCTCCCCCGTGTGTGTGCGCTGGTGTCCCTTCAGGCTGCTCTTCTGGGTGAAGCGCCGTCCGCAGATGGCGCAGCCGTAGGGCCGCTCGCCTGTGTGGATGCGCTGGTGGCGCTCCAGGTGGCTCAGGCGGTCAAAGCTCTTCCCACACTGCGTGCACGGGAACCGGCGCTTGTCCCGTGGCGGCGACAACAACGGCGGCGGTGGCGATGCCTGATCAGCTGTCAGCGACAACGAGAGCACAGGTTCAGTGCCGATATCAGATTGATGGCCCGGGCTCGCTTCCAGTTCTCCAGCTGCTCTCACAGAAAAGGTGTGTGTATGTAGTGATGATGTCATGTCCTGTTGTGCTGTGGCGTGCCCAGCAACGGACGTTTCAGGATTGGTCTGTGGTTCTGAGAGGGGACAAGCTTCCTCTTCCTGTTTGATGTGTGCAGGACCTACTGAGTGGGGCCATGAGGACTGTATTGTTGACATGCTCATCGGCATGGAGACAACTGGCTCCACTCCATTAAGATTCCCACAGTGGGACTCCATGCCTCTGTTTGTCCACAGCTGGTGGTCACTCTCTTCTACTGCCCCAAACTGCCCGAGCTCCGATGACCCTGGCTCCATCGGCCCCTGGTCTCCTGTTCTATACTCACATGCTACTGCCCCCTGGTGGTGGAGGATGCTCTGATCCACCTGCATTTCCTCCTGCTCCGCCTTCAGGTCCAGCTGCAGCTCCCCAAACCCCATAGGCTCCTGAGTGTGCATGAGCAAAGAGTCCTGAATTTGTGTGAGCACACTGTCTTGAGAGTGTATGAGTGCAGAGGTAGTCGGAGAGTCCTGGATGTGTGTCAGATGCAGTGGGTGTGTTTGGCGATGCACATGAACATCATGGGTGAGTAAGTCACTAACAGTAAGATCATCTGCCTGGGTGGGGCGAGGTTTGTCGTCGTCGTTGTCGTCGTCCTGACTGTGAGAGAGGTGCCTCTCGGCTGTCGCTCTCTGCTGGTCATCCTGTTCTCCGAATTCAGTCCTCATGTGTGTCTTCGGCGGAGTGGCCTGCTTGAGTGTCTCAACTTCAGTTGCCTCTGCGAGGTTTGAGCTGAGGTCGTGTCCATGTGTGAACAGCATGTGAGCATCTTCTGTGGGCGTGGTGTGTGTGTTTTCCTCGGACGGTGTGGGCAGGTGTGTGCTGTTCTCCACTGGGTTGGCGTACTGGGAGCCCCAGCCTTCCTCAGATAGCCGGTGCTCAAGAACAGGAGTAGTATTGTCCGACACATCCCCAGAGAATCCTACGGAGAAACAACAAGAGTGGCAACGATCAATAACCAATGTCCGATGACTCCATAGCAGCAGCAAACTTCAATGTGTATCTGAATAGTGAATGAAAGCATTGGGATTTCATGCCTGACATTGATCTGACTTTTCTGTGCAGCCTTACGACACACCACAAAATGTCATTGACACACACACACACACGCGCACACACACACACACACACACACACACACCCACACACACACCAAGAATCTATGACTTACCTCTATGTGTGCGCAGATGTCCCTTCAGGCTGCTCTTCTGGGTGAAGCGGCGTCCGCAGATGGAACAACCGTAGGGCCGCTCACCTGTGTGGATGCGCCGATGCCGGTCCAGGTGGCTCAGGCGGTCAAAGCTCTTCTCACAGTACCCACATGGGAAGCGGCGTTTGCCCCGTGCCCATAGCTGCTGATGCGATGACCTCTGTGCCCTCTGGCCACCCCGTGACCTATAGTGACCCCACAGACCCCCTAGAAACCCCCTTAGGCCTGAGGCAGAGGCCCCTCTTGGCGTCCCAAGAGTTTTCTCTGATTGTGGCACCTGTGGTGCAGGACGTGTGTGAGTGTGTGCTTCTGCATGTGTGTTGAGGTGGGGGAGCGTGGCCATCTTGTGAGGCCACCATCTTCGCATGCGCGGTCTCTGAAGAGGTGGTGGTGGTGGCACAACCCTGGAGGCTGCTGGAAGGGCATCTGTGCAATTCCTAGGGGAGGAGGAATCACTGGTCACGCGTGTGTGCACGTCGTCATTGTTGTTGTTGTTGTCATTAGTTGCCCAATTGTGACCACCGTCTCCATTCATCATCCCAACCTTGCCATTCTCTAGTGCCCCACATGCTGTGCCGTCCTGAGAGTCCCGGATTTCAGATTCATCGTCTCTTTCAACCTTCAGAATCACCTTAAGTGAGGTCCTCTTCTCCTCAGTCTGTTTTTTGCTGCAGGACTCCTCTTCAACACACCTGCTCTCCTCCACTCTCACGTCTTTCCGACCACAACCTGCGAGACAAGAGAATGGCCATCAGCAAATAATAGTCATTATCCAAAGCTCAAAAGGCCCTCCATGTTCCCCGCCTTGAGTGGGTCGACCACTGTTTACTGTGCTGTTTTGCTAACGCTAAACTTAGATCTTCAATGCTACCAGCCTAGTTCAAATCTCTCCTGTGTTCACCTGGAATCGTGTCTATGTTTCCCTAAGCCTAACCCTAAGAAATGTGGGAACATAGGGCTGGCTGACCCCGTTCACACACACACACAAGCTCACACACACTCCTTGGTTCTTATGCCTACTGTTAAATCACTGTATGTAGGCCTACCTCTCATGAATCTCTAAGTTGAGGCTGTTGTATTGTACAAAAACAACTACCAAATTGGTGAAGAACTGAGTTACTTGACGATGAACTTACCTCGGTTGATGGGAGGTTGATCCCGTGGTTGAAAATCTACTGATCGTCCATTAATACACTCCCGTACAAGAGCTCTACGTGTTGCTCTCAGCTCGCTGGAAACTACTTCCAAATTCCTCTTTAAGGCTTCGATTTCATTCTGTCGTTGACACGTTTCTAAACGCAGAACGACAACGGCATCCTCGACCACTTTGCTGATTTCGGCTACCGCTGCTTTAGCAAGAACGTCCAAAATAGATGCTATTTGAGTCTGATAAGTACCACAGTTCGACATTTTCTAAACGATTGTGCATGGACCTTAAAACTCTTGATGTCCTTATTTTGCCTACAATTCTTGTCGTGCCGTTTTGTTACAAAACAACATCCATAGTGACTTGCAAAGCCGCTTTTGCCTAGCCGACTACCCCCGACGTGGACCAGTGACTTTAGAGAGGTTGTAAACAAAGATTACTTCCGGGCATATGCTGAATCTAGATTGCACTCCCTTACGACATCTTAACTTTGCATTCACATACGCAAAACAAAATTGTCGTCCGTTATCTTCTGCATCTCAGTCAGTCAGTCTTCTTTAGGTGACAACCAAAGTGACAACGTTAGTGAGGTTAGATTGGGATTTAATGTTCACGTCACGTGGTGCTGCGGATCTGACGTCACATTGTTTTTTTTAACCCATTAAGGACCATAGTGTTTTTTTGTTTTTTTAATTATTTATTTGTTTCCTTCACAGGACTAAAAGTAGGCCTACCCGCAAATCAAAGCACGTATGTGGCTACAGCCAAGATTTTCCTTAACATGCAAAAATAGTTCTTGGACACATGACATGAGGTTTATGGTTTGTCAAGTAGCCTAAACATGAAAACATCTCTGGAGGTTAGGAATATCAGATTAGGCTATCATAAAATTTAGGCTATAGGCCTACCAGCATGGCCTGGACTGTCACAAAAACATATGTTTCTTTGTTGTTGTCCAGTATTGTCAGATTGCAAACACTACAGCCATATCATTCCTATGGGATTTTCATTGACATAGCTTTAAATCATACATTATGTTTCATGTATCAATAACATGTTTAACTGGTGTAAGATACACCAGTTAAACATGTTATTGATATAATACACCTTATGTATTGACAGTCTATGTTGCCTTATATAAGGCTTTTAGATTTTTGCGGCTCCAGACAGGTATGGTTTTAGTTTTTTTGGGCCAATATGGCTCTTTGAACATTTTGGGTTGCCGACCCCTGCTCTAACCTCACTCAAGTCTGATGATTCGCACACAGCTCCACTACCCCATCTGATGTCAAGCTGGTTGGAAAGGATTTCAGCACCGAAATGGATTTTGGAAGGCTTTTGATGTTTGACGTTTGTGTGATTATATTTAATAACACGGCAAAACTACATGTATATTCTTAATTAAAGTGTATTTAACCGTTCCTTAATCAAGAGGTTTGCATCATATTTCACCAGCATATATTTCAGCAAAGGATTAAAGAAATCCATTTCTGCCACCTACAATAAAGCATCAAAGTAAGTTTTTCAAAATGGAATGTTTTGAGTTTA
>JAODXP020008804.1:0-12184 GCA_027497455.2 Sardinella longiceps
GGTCCGTGTACCTTCCGTTCATTGGATATCCAAGTTACATGAAAAACTTAAAAAAGGAAAAACGACACTAGTTCAATAGTTTCTATCACTGGCATTCAAATGGGAAACTAAAATAAAGACTTAAATTTGAAAACCATTTACGCTGTAAATAAGTAAAATAAAAATATTGAAACCTTTTGTGCATAAATACAGCGTAATTCAGATATGTCTCGAATCTTGATTTTTCCATCACCAATTTGCGTTTATTTGTTTTAATCTGGCAACCATAGTGAAAGCGCACACCAACCCACGCGCCACAATAGCTTCAATCAGAGACACTGCAGCTCGACCATGGAGACGAGTTATATACTGTTCAAGGGAGGGAAGCGAATAAACCTCAAGGAATCAGACATGATGTCTGACAAGATAGCAAGGATATTTCAGGTAGGCCTAATGATACTTCAGGTAACCCAGAGACCGCCATATTTGAACACGGGCTGCATTCCACTGACATCCAGATTGGCTTAGCCTAGCTCAGGAGCGACCTAGCTTGCCATTTGTTTGAGTGTAGGTCCCCCACATCTCTGTGGAACTTTTTTTTTTTTTTTGGCTTGCTCTGGTCATGCTGAATGTAATTTTAAAGTTAGCAGCATGTTGGGATGCAACACCTGTATCTGCCCATTGTAAACCAGTGTCACCTCTTGACGTTCCACGTAAACAAACAAAACGCTATTCTAAAATTCAGGCTACTAAATCAACCTTTTTCACTGACTGCCCCCACCCATTTGTACATGCTCACAACCCCTACTCCCTCCCCAAGACTTTTTGTTGGTGTTTGCCTGTTGGTGTTCGAGCTGCCTCATGTAGGCAGGAGGCCTACACAGAATAAACACTAAACTAACGTTACATATTTTCTGAAAGCCTATTTTTGCACTACACTATCTTACACTACACTACTTATCCCCATCACTATCAACAAGTTGAAGTATTCCAATCAAAGTGATATACCGGTAGACCATTTTGTCCAGCTATGGAACTACAACCTGAAATGTTTTATATAAATATGTTGGGGGATGCTTTATATAATTGAATCATCTTTGTTTTAAAAGGTGTATGCCCCGAGTTTGTACATCACTGATGATGAAAACGTGGCATTTTTCCCCGATTCTTTGGGGCACTTCAGCTCGTATGATCTAAAACCTCGCGGCCACTATGAGGTCCATGGTGACGATGTAACCTTACCTGTGGCTGAGAGTTCCCAGCCAGCCAGCCAGCCAGATCGCTTTCGCTTTCTTCGTGGGCAAGCCCCCTCAGCTGCTGCCGGAGCTCCGCCTGCCTCTGCGCCATCAGCTTCGAGAGTAAAGTCTTACCAGAGGTATCAAGTTCTTTCAAAGTTTAATTTCTATTGGCTTGAGGTATACTCACTTGTGATGCTGTTCTTTTTTCCCTCCCCCCCAACACACATACCCCCCCCCACCATTACTCCCCCATCACCATATTCACATCCTTCATACCACACCCACACATCTTTATGCTGCCCCCATCCTCACACACGTACAGTTCTTCATAGCGCCCACTCACACACACATACACACATAGGGCAGTCATGGGTAAGCGGTTAGAGCGTCTGGCTTGTAACCCCAAGGTTGCCGGTTCGACTCCGGACCCGCCAGGTTGGTGGGGGGAGTAAATAACCAGTGCTCTCCCCCATCCTCCTCCATGACTTAGGTACCGTCCCGCAGCACTGCTCCCTTGGGGCACCGTTGAGGGCTGCCCCCTTGCATGGGTGAGGCATAAATGCAATTTCGTTGTGTGCAGTGTACAGTGTGCAGTGTCACAATGACAACTGGGTGTTGGGTGTTTCCCAGGTGGACTTTCACTTCACTTTCACTTCACACACACCTCGACATAATTCCCCCACACCCACCTGTGTCTAGCCGCCTCATACACACATTTCTACATAGTGCCCATTCACTCACACACACACACCTCTCACAAACACACCTGTACTTAGCCCCCTTCCCCCCACACACACACCTTAACATAGCTCCTCTTACCCCCCCCCCCCCCAAACACACCTCTACATAACTCCTTCCACACACACAGTACTACATAGCACTCAATCACTCACACACACCTCTACATGACTCCCACATACGCCCATACACACACACCTCTGCATAGCTCCCCCACACATACCTGTAACCCCCCCCCCCACACACACACACACACACACACACCTGAACACATCTGTTTAGCCACCGACACACACACACACAGACAGACATACCTCTACATAGCCCCCCCCCCCCCCCACACACACACTCACGCACATACACACATACACACACATACCTCTACATAGCCCCCCCACACGCACATACGCACACCTAAACCACACTTCTACATGGCACCCCCTCACTCACATACACACATACAAACACAACCTCTACATGATTCCCCGTCTCCTACACACACACAAATACAAACCTACATCACCCCTCCCCCCACGCGCACACACACACACACACACTACACAGTGTCATCAATACAGCCCCTGCCCCACTTCAATTGCTATACATAACATATTAGATAATTGCGTACATAGGAACAAATATTTGTTGCCTTTTTATGCACTCTAACTACATTAACAATTTTTCTTAAACATTTTTTGTAGGTCTGTGTACATAGCTGAAGTGGAGGGGGGGAAGCTAAGGCCAAACAGAACTGTGATTGTGAGATTCAGTGAGTTTGAGGCCTCCACTGAGGGTATCCTTGCAAAGGTGCAGGCGGCCATGCAGGCAGAAGAGCCTTTTATCCTGACAGACTCACAAGGAAACGAAATCATAGACTCTGAAGGGACAAAAGGTACCTATTTGAATATTTTTTATTAAACAGATTCATGATATTAGGAGTATTCGGATGCAGCCATAGTCAACTTCATATGATAGTTTTTTCCTTGTCCATTAGGCTCCATGTACTGGAAGCAAAATTCCCGGAAGGTTTATGCTGTCCCTGAGGCTCTATTCCATGATTTCCAAGGAAGAAAAAAAAGGTATAATGATTTGTTGTTTATTATAGAATTTTTCTGTACCAAGAGGAGCATACTTGTACTGTTCTGACTTACTGGAGATGTAAAGAATAGTGCATGCCAGCCCCAGAGAGCATTCCTTAGTACACCCAGTTTCTAAAAGCTTCATATTTCAATGGGTCATAATAGTAAAAGTGTGCTAATGTTTGTGCAAAAGATGCTTCACACAACAGGGTTGATTTAGTAGAATCATTGGGGTGGGAGTGTGTTGAATAATTTTTATTTCAATTGTTGGTTTAATTCATCCATAATGATTCGAACTGTCCAGAAAAGCACTTGGAGAGTGCTGACCTCTGCCAAGGCAACATGGGTCACTGGCCCAGAAATTCCAAATGGTGTTATGGATCACCACCAAAATTTAATCAGATGTTGGTTTTGTCCCAATACCCACGTTGTCCAAAATTTCCATCCAAATCTGTACAAACAAACAGACAGACGCAACTGAAAACATAACTTCCTTGAAGGAGGTAATTTTCCAGATAGTTGTAGTTTCTCATAAATGCATGTTGTGATAACCCTATATTGAAAGAAGCAACATGATCCAATCTTTTAATTTACCTAATGAATGTGTTTGTCAAATGTGCCTATAAAATCCTGCTTTTTCTGTGTTTGTGTTGTTGGCTTATTCATCTTAGTAATCAGAAAGAGGATACAACAGGAC
This sequence comes from Sardinella longiceps, assembly GCA_027497455.2. Lineage (NCBI taxonomy): Eukaryota > Metazoa > Chordata > Actinopteri > Clupeiformes > Clupeidae > Sardinella > Sardinella longiceps. The sequence goes on from JAODXP020008804.1 coordinate 3,732, forward strand.
TCCAGGAGGTGCGGGAGAAGATTGAAGAGGTGGTAACGGCTGCCCAAGGACTGGCCTCCATCGTAGACACTATGAAAGTGCTGGCAACACTTTCAGAGAGCGCCAACAACACCCTGGTTATACTCAACCAGGCAACTGCTGAGTGCATTAGAGCAGCCATTCGCTGCATTGTATGCAAAGGCAAGTCTTTCTTAATATCTTTCAAGTTACAGATCAGATATTTGAGCATTCACGAAGTTTTATTTGACTACTTATATAAGCCTTAGAATCAAGAAAAAAAAACATAGATAAATCTCTGGACTGTGGGTTGAACTATGAACTATAATACCCTGGACGTCCAGAGGTATATTTAGAGCACAATTTGAATTGTGCCTGCAGATACTATGGCCAGGATCAATAATGCGCATTACGTTTACTCCCAAAAGTTTAGGCAGCCAGTCAGAGTGGCTGGCCAAAGACAAGCTAAAATGATGATGATGTGACGATTGTCACATGTTTAGGGGTGTGGTCTACAGTTCATAGTTCCACCCACAATCCAGATTTATCTCCTGGCTCTTCCCATCTCCAGGCCAATTAAGCTTACCTTGATAGTCTTCTGTTTTGCACAGTACTTCATCTGCCTTGAATATTGGCATAAATAGCAGTATACTGTGTACAGTGCAATTATGTTAAAGTACATTCCTTTTCAATGTAACCCTTATAGAACCACTGCGAGATCCCATGGCATCATCATGCTGCGAAAGCATTGTTGGTTGTCACTCCTGCATCCAGCAGTGCCTGGCAACATCAGATTTGTGTCCGAAATGCAGGGCAGTTGACTTCACTAATCATGTGCATAGGCTGTGTGGCCTAATGGATGCGCTCTCTGCGCTTGCAGATTTAGTTAAGGATTAGACATTTGACCTTTTACTGTGTTGGTTACACTTTTTTTTTTTTATTATTATTGTTATTATTTTTTTGTTAATTCACTTGTTAGCCACTAATGCATTTCTAGTTAGGCAGTGTCATTAATTTGTTAGGTGTGTATTCACAAATTTCTTGTTTAGGCCTTTAAGATTATACCAAGATTATACCAAGAATAATGGCCTAATATATTATTATTACTGTATTAGTGATATCTAAAATATGTTAGGGAAGTTATACAGTACCTGAAGTTTACAGGTTAAACAGCGGTTCAGTGTGTGTGAAGTTGTATTTGTGCATCTTTTCCCCAACTTCAATAAAGAATGTGGCACTTGAAGGAGCTTTAGAGTACTGGATTCACTCAAAAGACTTGACAAGATGACTGTGTTTTCCTTGTGACTTTTCCTTTTTTTTTCCTTTTTATTAAAGTTCAGGGCACAGATCCATTACTTGTCATGGCAGGTTAGTTGGAACAGCAGTGTATATGATACAGGGCAGTTATGAGTTTAGCCAGTAGTAAGGGGGGCGTCTAATTAAACACAGCACTTTGGATACCGCGCGCACCAGCATGAGCTTCAGCTGGTGCAAATCAGCCAGTGATTGAAGATCAGCTGACTGACGGTGCTCCCGTCACTAAACACAAACACCATTTTTTTCAGAATTTTCTCCCGTGTATTTTCTTAAAATAGTAAAAAAAAAAATTCTAAACCACAATAAACTCAGTTTGACTTCACAGTGTGTTTCATCCTGTGTTTTAATGTAGTTCACACAATCAAACATCACTGTACTCTGACCTGGTTTTCATTTAATACTGTGTGCAAAGTTTAAACTGAACTATAACATTTGCTTTCAAATATCATTGATGTATTTCATACAACAGAGAGTGATTTTTGTTGCTGATTAAAGGTCAATATTTACAGTCACTCATATTGTCTTGTGATGTCAATCAGCTTGAGAACAGCCTCTTGAAAAGGAACAGGGTTGTGGTTCACCACACAATCAAATAAAACTGAGATGTCAGCATAGGTTTCAGCAAACTGGTCCTCTGCTGCAATTTTGTCCTCCTCAGTTGAGAAGGGATCGGCTCCAAAGCAGGACCATCTTGTGAGCGATGAGCCTGTGTCATGCTGGTAATAATCTGCCGCCTGGGCAGCATGTGGTAGCAAATCCTGTGTAATTTTTGTGGGACAGCCTCCAGTCGCCAAAACATTGGGAATTCCTTTGCCTGCATGAAGGTATATTTTAGCACAGGGCTTTTCAAAGGTTGCATTTCTCAGGCATTTATTTTTCTAAATATTGAAAAATTAATAATATATTTACACTATCTCACAACACCCGACAGTTGTCTTGATGCACTTCACCTGGGTGATGCCACACACACTATATGACTTACAGTATCTGCCGACGACAGTTAATACATACTGATGTAACTGCACACTTAATACCTTACGTTTTATAAAAAAAATCATTTGTATAGTGTTGTCCCGTAAAGAGATATAACAAAATAGTTTTAAAAAATCAGAGGGGTGCAGTCACTTCTTTCGAGATGGGCTACTGTATGTAACTCACCAGGAATTCTGTGTGCATTCCATGCCTGTGTCACCCTTTCGATTCCAATCTTGCACACTTGAATGGTCAAGTTGGAAACACAGTATTTTGTGATACTGTTGTCCATGTCAATGGTCTCTTGATCCACTAACTGTATCAGAGCTGCCTTTATTGGAAAATTTACACGGCTGTTTACCTCTGGCCACATTCTCTCTATGGTATGATTCTGTGGATGCAAATGAAAACAGAAATAGTGGACTGTTATAGCTCTATCAATTTATTTTGCTGCATTTTTAAAGGAGCCGTATGTAAGATTGTGGCCAAAAACTGTTACTGCAATAACAAACAAATACAAACAAAAACAAACAGAACATAGTATTCTCCACTCTTCCTCCCAGACAACATTTTGCAAGCTAGGTTAGGCTAGAGAGGTGGAGGGTGTCATAACATGCCTTAAAATACATAATATGTGAATATGTAAACACAATGACAACGTAAACACAAGTTGAGGGCTGCAAATTCAATTTTGTAATGCCGATATTTAGGCTGGATTACTGTTGTCAATGTTAAACGTATTTTTAAATTATCATGATTCCTTAATGTCTTCCAATATGTCAAGACCATTTTATGATAAATTTACATGAATTTCTTACATACAGCTCCTTTAACAGTAGGTATAATTTTGAGGATCTATGTCATATGACAGGATCTATATTGTATGATGAGATTCATTGTGATCAAAACACTTTTTTTGAAGATTTAATATATTGCAGACAACATGGTTCTGCGTTGCTCTTGGGCGCTCCTTGTTGTAACACACACACACATACACACACACTCCTTTCTCATTGGGTGCCCCTTGTTATAACACACACACACTCACCCCCCCCCCCCCCATCCTGCCCCGTTCTATATATGATGGCAATAGGTATGGTCACAAATACACATAATTCCACTGCATTTCCTTATATGTGACAATAAACTTTCCTTTCCCTGATTACTTTAATAAACTTGCCTTATTGCCACTGTTGTTCTTTAAAAGGCTGAACTTACGCGTGTTGACTGTGTCTGCAGATATGGTTTTCTATCCAAGTTGAATCTGTAAGGGGAGAGCATCTCCTGCATGTAGAGAGTCAGGTAAAACTCTCTACCATGGTCTACCCTCACCTGGTCCCACATCCCATATTGAAGAACTGCAGGTTTTTCATGCAAGCGGAGCGGAGCCGCTGTCCCGCTTCTAGTAGGCGTGTCGATTTGTGTGAACGGTGTGATTGACTGAACTAGCAAGCTAACTGGCTATCGAGGTACTTATCTTGCTATTACAACACTGATTTCTTGAAATGAAGCTCACAACTAAATGTTTACCATTCCAGCAACAACAATAACCTCATACGAAGTCCTTACAGTTATTCTGTTTTTGACAAGTTACGATCAAACAGCTCCACGGTCATCAAATTTTCCAACCGTGAGAAGTAAAAACAAGCAATCTGATTGGCTACCGCCCGCGATACCGCTCCTTCATTTGCATAATATTGAACACTGCTCAACTTTTGCCGCTGGCTCCGCTCATCTCGCTGCTCTACGTCACGTTTGACCGTTACTAATTGGAATGCATTGAAGACAGAGCGCCGCTCCGCTCGGCTCCGCTTGCATGAAAAACCACTGTTAGGATGAAACACATCCAGCACATATTTACATACGCTACTAACTGGACTACTGGGTATTGTTAGGCTTATAGTGGCTGTTATGAAAACACACAAACAATAAAAAATATATAAAAATGGTCCAATTTAAGCAATTATTTTGACATTAAATGTATGTAATACCGCATGGAAAGGCTAGTCAGCACTTTGTAACTGTGTTTTGAAAAGTGCTATATAAATAAAGATTATTATTATTATTATTATTATTATTATTATTATAGTCAACTGTGAAGTAACAATAAGCTAATTGAATCAACAAGGCAAAGTGCAACATGACTTGCAGGTAGGTTAAGGTAATAGTTGTTGGGTGGTTGGGTTGGGTTGGGGGCTGGGGTTATGCAGTCCAGTCGCCAATGATGAATTCTTGTTGTGCATCTCTCTGAGTGATGTTAAAGAGCTGGATGGCCCTGGGGACAAAGGACTTGCGTAGTCTGTCTGTCCTGCAGGGGATGGATCGGAACCTGTAGCTGAAGAGGCTCCTCTGGTTGTTGAAAATTGGGTATAGGGGGTGGCTGTTATTCTCCATGATGGCGTCCAGTCTGCTCAGGGCCCTCTTCTCAGAAATTGTGGTGGCGTCTCCAGCTCCATGCCCACCACAGATCCAGCTTTCTTCACCAGTCTGTCAAGGCGTGTGGCATCCCTCTTCCTTATGCTGCCTCCCCAGCAGGTCAGAGCATAGGACAACACACTGGCCATGACGGACTGGTCAGAACATTAGCAGGAGTCTGTTGCACATGTAACCCACTACTGAGTATGTACACGTCACTGTTGGACCAGTTTCTAATAACTAGAAAACAAGAGACACTAAGCTCTGCAAGACAAGTGCAATTAAAAGACACCACACAAGGATATAAGGTTTTCTTCTTTTAGTAATGAATTGAAAAGTTAGAATTATTTACAAATGAAATTGGACCCTTTTAAAATAAAATAAAAAGTAAATTGTCCTTCAAAAAGATTGAGAATAGTCCGTTATCCAAAAGTGGAAAAATAAAGAGTTCCTTTAAGTTGTTGTTCAAAAAGAAAAAAATAGAGTTCCTTTCAAATAGTTCCTTTCAAGTAGTTCAGTTAGTTCAGTTCAGAACAGTTCAATCCTTGGTTCAGTTGTAAAGTGTCAATTCAAGTAGTCAATAAGTCAAGTCAGTCATAGTCAGTTGTGACACAAGCAGGCCACAATCCTACCAGATATGCCATGTGCAATGACATAGAACAGGATCACACTCAATGGTTGGGTTGACTCGCCATCTAACGTAGTCGACGAATCCTCAGCGAAATCCAGATCCAGCTCAAAAACTTGACCTGTGTAACCATACCCTAAGTTAAGCTACACATTCAGGCAACTTTCAGTTTCAGTTTTCTATCACATATCAAACAGTTTCAATTTCAAGTAGTTGTACAACATTTAAATCAATATTCTCAAAAGAAAAGCTATGCAAACTGCATACACTTCGTTCATACTGAAAAGCATTGCATACCATTCAGTTAAATTACCATTATCAAGTAAACAGGATGAATACTATGAAATACCAACTGGAATCGCGGTAACCTTACACAAACATTACCGAGTACAGCGGCTATCATGAGAACACGTTCAGCTCTCTCACCTCTCACGCGCTGAGTGCGTGATCACTGCATGTGCAATACATTCAGCTCATACCGAGCTTAAAGCTACTTATTTCAACCAAAATACACTTTCAGAATCAATACAACACGTATTAACAAACAAAATACAATTTTAAGGTTTCACCGAAGTATTTAGCAGTGATAAACATCATAAGGCTTAGGTTTCAGCAGTTCAGCAGAAAGATAGAAAAGTTCTCTTACCGAGACGATTCAAACAAAAAGAAACATTCGATGAAACGAAGCTTCTGGTCTTCAAAACATACAGCAACATACAGCGCTGGTCGCTCAGTACTCCAAAAAGGAAACTTATAGTTCAAAACAACTTAGAATTACTTTCTTTCAATAGTTTCTATCTCCGAGGAAAATGGATGCTTCTGCTCTCTGGCTCTTGCTAGCTCAAAAGACAGAACGGCTCCATAGGAAACCGTATGCTTGGAAAACGTACGTCAAAATAAAAGTACACATACGTAAAAGTCACAGTAAAAGTACTGCTATATCCAATACATGGAAATCATGTTTTTAACATTGACAACCCATCATTCATGAATTGTTTAATCAGAATTACACCTGTTTCTTATCCCTTTTTACTATTTATGCTTTTAATCAACTATTTATTGTACTTGCTCATTATGCATTTGTCACCTGGAGTTTACACACACATTGAAGGATCTCATCTTTCTCAGGAAGTAGAGTCTGCTCTGGCCTTTCCTGTAGAGTGCTTCTGCATTAGCAGCCCAGTCCAGTTTATTATCAAGGTGAACCCCCAGGTACTTGTAGGTGCTGACTGTCTCCACTGTCTCCCCCTCAATAGTGACTGGCATCAGTGTTGGTGCGGTTATCCTAAAGTCCACTACCATCTCCTTGGTTTTGGTGGTGTTCAGCTGCAGCTGGTTTCTCCGGCACCATGAAACAAAGTTCTCCACCAATTCCCTGTACTCTCCCTCTAATGATTGAAAATCACATTTCATTATTATACAGTTTATTTCTGTAGCCTACACAGAGATTGTACTGAAGATATCCACATAGCCTATCTTTGAACTAAAGTAACTGTGCAGCTTTGTTATGGATGCTACAAAGTCCCTACAATTCGGAGAATCTATCTATCTATCCATCCATCCATCCATCCATCCATCCGCCTTTCATTCTGGCATACCACCACTCCAACATTGACGTCAGCAATGTGTCAGCAGTATCTATCTATCTATCTATTGTCAGTGCATGTGAAAGAAAAAGAGCAACGTTCAAAGACTAACAGACTTTTGAAGAGGTTTTGAGATCTACTGGTTGTTTCAGCAGGATAATGCATTACTGCAGAGGCACAGAGCCATTTCAGTCCGCAGACCTCATCAATAAAAACAAACTGATTTGTTTTCAAAAGCCATCAAAGGTGAATGAACTGGTAGCATTGTTTAAAGAAAATCATGTAGCCTAAATAATTCTGGTGACATCTAAGGGTGTTGCAGTATTCCAGCTCAACTCCAATCATGCAAATTGGACTGTCTATTGATTCAATAGGCCTAAATGTTATTTCACAGTTGAAATAAAATATTTTTATAAGAATGTGTCTAAATAAGCACAGTAGCAAAACTCAAAGAAAATTATACAACACATTATTATTATTTCTATATTTTAGGGATGCAAATGTTTATGGCCATTGCATTAGCATGGAAGGCTGGCACCAACCTGTACACGTTCTCATATATGATGAGGTTGTTTTTAATTGGCATAGTTGCATGAGAAACTACTCTCTTGCTGTAACCGTCCACAGCCATAACATGTGTGACCCCAAACATGCAGAGTTTCTCGTTCTGGTCTATGTGCAGTTTGTGTCCCATGTATCCAGCATAGTAGGGAGTGGGGTTGAGATTACGGGCGCCCTTTAAAAACAGAATGTGTCATGGAAATAATCTTTTTTGACATGAAATAAACAAGACATAATCCATCAAGTAACCAAACACAATGGGTAGGCCTACTCGTGTTCGTGCGTCATGGTAGACGGGATTTACTGTCCTCAAAATGTTGCCCACACGGCGTTCGCCAGCCTGTATTCCAAGGGATGACAGATAACCTGTCATTAATTTGCGCCCGTATGTTGGCCCTGTCTGATGAACAACAGTATACATGTCAGAGTTTAGGCTACTAAAATCATAAGCATGAACAAATAGGTTACTCCCTATAGAATACAAACCTGATCAATTGCCTTGTTAATTTCAATCTCCAAGTGCGTGTCCGATACCTGACCTCTCCGCCGAAGGTTGTGCTTTGAGCAAAATCTTCGGACACTCATTTCAGAGCAACCACGCACCCCTAATTGAGACAATGTAGACGATATGTCAGCATATGTTTGATTGTTTACAAACATGTCTTTTATAAGATCCCCATAAGTTTCAATAGAGGCCATTGTGGAGCTTGCCGCGGCCTAAGACTAAGGCTAAATCTTCGTAGACTTCTGAAAATGGAAAATCTTCGTAGACTTCTGAAAATGGAAAAAACTATCAATTTTTGGATTTTGGATGCATGGATATTGGATATGCGTTCAATGTTATGTTTTAAGTATTTTAAGAGGGAAAAACTAAGCCACTTTTCATTCTATTGAGAGACAAATATGGAAATGGTTTCGTAATTCGTTTTTCAAAATATTCATGTAACTTGGATATCCAATGAACGGAAGGTACACGG